>JBCFXI010000422.1:0-164872 GCA_038496175.1 Ampulex compressa | reverse complement strand
ATATATTTAATAGTTGAAAATGTCGACGTATCGAATAATGGCCGCAAATAACTATGAAAATATCGACCCGAGAAATATCACTACAATATAAAAGCATCCGGGTATTTGATTAAATTCGAAAACTATGGGAACTCTAGTACAAATAAAATGACGATATTATTAAACGTATCCAAGTATCAACAATGTACCATTGGTCTATGCGATGTAGGCGTATCGACAATGGATTTCGGAACGTATTTGCCTTTTTACTCCTGGGCTTTCCGAACGCCCTCTACTCTGTGTGCTTTACTATATTTGATCGACGTCATTTCGTAACGTGTCGAGCCTTAGTAGCTTTGCAGTATTTCTTACGTCCATTTACATTGAACTGTTCTATTCTGTCACATCAAAGTATGTACTTTCTACGGTTATTCTTTTTAATTCCTGATCACGCGTTTGATCGTCATCCTGTTATTGTCCACTGTTACATAATAACTTCAACGTTGTACCGAATGAAAGTACCCATTCGTGCTCCAAATATCGGAGATTATTTAATTGTTCTACTATCTTCCGCGAGATTTTGTGTTTTTAGTCAGCATATCTGCTACGATTACTCCCACAATCCTATTCATTTTTGGCGAGATTTTATGAAACAGCGTACTTTCGTTGCATTTTGAACAACACAAAATATTGGTCTTTAGCATATCGCAATGTTAAACAAACAAGAGTTTTTGTATTAATGAAAAGTTTTATAAAATCGTTGCTTTGTTTAGGTAATGATTGATTGTTTTTCAGATGTCCACCTTGGCAAAACCAAAAATGCGTGGTCTCCACGTGCAATATATTAGAAAAAGCATTATATCAGCCACGATTACTGTAGCTGTGTTTGGAGTACTTTACAAATTTTTGGTCATGGATGCCAGGAAAAAGCAATATGAAAAGTTTTACAAGTAATTTATACTGTCAACTACAGTCAGTTTTGCTAGTATTTCTGATACTAATATCAACTATTTTGTTTCTTTTTTAGAACCTATGATGATGAAGCACAGTTGAAGATAATGCAAGAAGCCGGTCTTATGCAGTCGTATCCAATTAAGTAAATACTATAGAAGAATTTAAATAAATAAAGTTAGTGTTAATAGCAGGAATCACGTTCGTTTCCTATCTTATAATGTATATGTTCTACAAATAAAGAGTGATAGAGATCGTACACTTTGACCATTAACAGGTTGTGTAGTTAAGTTGTATCATATTAATGGTAAAATTGGTCACATATGCCTTCCGACTATGGACAGTCATAGACTAACAGAATAAAGTAGCGTAATAAAGTCGAAACAAATCTCCATACTTTACAGATGTGCATTATAATTTCAATACGTGTAATAATACTCTGAACATGTTATTTTGATATAAATCTTTGAACAAAAAGATCAAGGATTTAACATTTATGCAAGTCATACGTTTCAAGATATGTATTATTTTCTTTATTTAATATTATAAGAACGTAAGCTTCATACACAAAATATGTATGACGTGGATATGCAACACAGTGATCGCTAATATTTTGATATGTTACAATGTAGAATATTCTTTATTTGTTGTTTATGATTTTACTGCCAGTTAATTCCAGCGATTGCTAATTAGTTTAGAATTGCATGTGAAAATTGTCCGAACATAGCATTAAGACATCTTAACCATGTCATATAAAACAAAAGTGGCCATAATTTTGATAATTATAAATATTTCTATAGAAAAGAATGTTCCGGTGTACATAACGACTTAAAAGTATCCTAAACTGTGTTGATCGGCGTTTTCATTTAAGATCAGGATTTAAAGAATGAGAGGTTAGGGAACTTGCATGTTAAAATAATCGGCAAGATGGCGCCCCAGAAATACCCAGCGTGCCCCGCGCGATTGATTTGCGCATGTCAGTTGTTCGCATTGCAAATGGCGGCTCCTTGTTATTGTTCATGGCGTTTTATGACTTGTCCCTTTATATTACCGATTATGTCGAGTTTTTTCGCGATCCCTTCCGCGCGCTGTGTGCAGAAAGTGAAGTAAGACTCGCGCGGTGTATTTTAGGTTAAGATTAGTGCTCCTGTGGTGTGTCTCCGTGCATTTTGGACGCGAGAAATCCCGCACGAAGTTGGAAAGAAATGGGGTAACGTTAAAATTTTCCTGTGTTCATACGGTATCAAATGGTTCTGTGCAAAGACTAAAGCGAGGTCCGCCGGCCCGTCTCACTTCCGTTATCGTATTTTAGCTTTGTTTTGGTAAGCATACGCAACGATGAATTCGTATGGGGAACCTTACGGAATAAAAATGTTCGGACTTTTGACGGTCTATCTTGAGCATGCTTGAGCCCACTTCACGTACACCTCCCCCGACGGACAAAATGGTGGCCCCCCCGATATCCACTGATCTGGATGCCTTATTTCGCCGAAAATCATTATGGGCCTCCTCAGAATGAGCCGATTTTTTTACAGAAATTTTCGATCACCGTCCACCAGGCGATACGCGTTACTTGCCCATTGCCAAAATGTACCCTATAACCTATTTTCTCCTGTACAAAAGTCGTGCCCCCGTCTTACGGCCGAAAAAGATTTTAATTGCTGTTCGTGAGCGGTAAGACCATTTCCAGGATCGTTTCCCCCCTCGTGCCCGTTCGATTGCGCGACGGATTACAATATACCTTATTTCGGTTTTATATTTTTTTTGCACAGATCGTTAGAATTTTTCCAAAAATCGCGAGCAAATTATAACCTAGTAAATGCCCGTTGGCCTCACTTTTTGTTTATGCGCTATGTTTTTACCAGTGTTTTGTTTTGAATGCACTACTAGATTTTTTTTTCCACCCAGTACGAGCGGTTTCACCGTTTAATTCGATGTTTTATATTATTATCCGGGTACGATTGTTGTCTGGATTTTGTTTTATCGTTTCGCCCGATGCGAACGGTCGGGGAAAATTTTTGAAGCATTTTCGCATTTGTATAGCACGGATCATTTTATACCGCGATTATGTAATGTTATAAATCTCTCTATTTTTTCAGAGAGAATCTTTATATTTTCGTTTGCTGCTTACCTAGTAATGTTTAATCACATGCTATATCACGAGTGCATATTCTTATAATTCCTACGATTTCATACTTGTTTTTATTTTCTGTTTGCACATGGCAAAGTAGATTATCTTTTCTGTCACTGTGTAATATAAATTTTAATTTCTTTATAATTTATATTTTTTTTAACAAATAAGCTACACACCCTAGAGTTTATATGTGACAGTGAAGCATACATGGATATTATATAGTAAAGTATTATAGGAAGACTTCTATCTAATACTTTTAAGTTTATATAGATTTAGTAGCAATCTAATATCAGTTTACAAAATATGGAACGAATCATTTTTCATATTATGCTGTGTATGTATACAATTGTTTTTCCATAAAAGCCAACTTATATATATACGCATATTGAATCTACGAAAAAAATATAATTATACTTACTCCAATTTGCTGCTTTGTACAATTATGTGGTTCTTCAATGTCAATGCATCTAAAGATATTTAATTTGTTTTGTTGATATTTACTTCGCGACATATTGCTTCAATGGAAGAAATATCTGACATATGTTACAATGCTAGAGTATCTTGTCATAATACATATTGTTGGATTTCAATGGCCCGTTTCCAAACTCGTGTACTGTGATAAATTTCTTGCATACTTATAACTTTTCTCTAATTTTTATGCAAACAGTGAACAAGCTTATTAGTGCTGGAGTGGTTTGCGGTTGTCGGTTTGCAACCGACGGACGAACATCTCATCATCACATATTATAGTGATACCCTGAGACGTCTATAGGCTCTCCGGGTAGTAATGTGATTTGTGATTGGTACGTAATGTTTTATATATGTACAATGGATGTTCGAATTATGTGATTTAACGCTATGTGAAAGTAATTATGTTGACCTTAAGCAATGATTACTGCACTATATATTAAATTGACATAAACTTTTGTTGTTTTTAATATATATTTGTGTCCTGTATATTATTTACATGTAATGTTTTTATTTTATTCTGTTGAGTAAATAGCCATTTACACAAAGATGTTATGATTGCAAATATTTTAATGCAATATTATAAGCTACTTTTATGATTCTGTGAAACATTGTAGATGTAATGATATAATCTAGAAAGACGTATGTTAATTCATTAATATGAATTATTATTAGTGTTTGCACGACGTTATTTTTTGTGCAAAAAAAAAACTAATTTTATATGTGTATTGAAGTCATGGCGGCAGACAGTGATGGTGATTTGATCGAGACGGTGGTAACGTGCGAGGGTGACCTTGGAGATCCAGAGTTTCCACACAAGTTTAAGATTATCGTAGATCGTCTAAAATCTCTGCTCTGCAAAGGTTAATTATGTTTACCTAAAGATAACCTTGAAACTATACAAATACCCGTGTTGCATACTTTCTATAAAATTTTATATTATAATATGGTCTTGACCAAAGATACCGTATTGTACTCAAAAATAAATTATAGAAAAGGGTGATGGCCTGAGAGTAAATAAAGTAGAGCCATGGAATTCTGTGAGAGTCACATTTTCAATACCGAGAGAAGCCGCACTGCGCCTCCGAGAATTAGCTGCCCAGGGTTCTCCAACGCTTACTCAGCTTGGCATCCTTTCGGTGCAGGTTGAAGGAGATCAGGTAGTATAGGATTTATTGAAATTACGGCTTTACATTATTGCCCTCCGAAACATTTTCTATCGCCTCGTTAAATCTTTCATTATCTACGAATTAATAAGATATCCATTCTCCAAGTTGCTCAAAACACGCTAATTTTTTGTTAGGTAATATCTTTAAGGATAGCCAGTCGTTTCGGTGGCGAGGCACAGGAAATAGTGTTACGTTCTGGACCTTCGCAGGATGGTGGAACAAAATCTCAAAACGAATCCACTAACGGCGCAGCTAACATTGATAATGATCCTTCGCTGGCTCTACCCGGTCCGAGTAATACGTCAAGTATTTCTTCCGCATTACGAAACGTGGCTCAAATAATGGCAGCTGGTAAGAACGGACGCCGTAAGAATATAGCTTACAGTAATATTAATTTATCGAGATCAAAGCGAACGATGGATCTGTGTATTTATCGTTCGCTAAAAAGGAATCGTACTATACAAATTAATAACGATTACAGGTACATCATCGGAAAAGGCACCACAGTTTCGTTCTCCAAACGTAGTTGCACCCACAGACTGCGATCCTATTCCACCGTTTCTTGCAAAATCCGTACAATCAGCGTCCGGGAGTAACAACGTTGGCGTTTCTGGAAATCAGCCCGTACCGAACCCTAGCGCTTCGCCGAGGAATAGTTACAATGGTCCATTCCCGTTTGCCAGCATGACGCATGCTGCTCAAGCTATACATAATCGTGAATCGCAAGCCACTACGATAAAGAATACGATACAGTTCAAACATCATACTCAACCACCACCGCCTTATCCTGCTCAAGACAACTTGGCGACGGTCACGGCTTTAACGACTGGTCACACGACGACGCAATCGGTTGCCGCGGTTGGTCAATTGGCCAGCCAGTATAAATCTTCGATCACCACAACGTCTAGTCTGTCACCAAACACCAACAATCTGGCAGGGAATTCGAACGGAAATGGAAATCAGGTCGCGTTATCCAGCCCGTTGCTCGTAAACCTTTTACAAAACGACGCTAGCTCGCATCCGAACAATGTGATATCCGGTCAAAAGATGTTACCACCAGCTGTCATCGACAGTACTGGAATTACCAATCGCACGAGAACCACCAAGAAGCCAACGGTGAGAAGGAAAGAAATCGCATCGGCCAACGAGTCGCCGCCAAATCTGGATTCGCTCAGGACCGAAGATCTTATCGGAGGTACGTCGGTTATCCCCGACTTGGGCCAATCCTCGGGTTCGTCGGCGTTCGCGACCGTCAACGCCAATCAGCCTTCCACGATTCCTCAGCAGCATACGGTCAACTTAATCGGCGCGACCGGCCAGAGTTTGGCCGCTCAGCCGGTGCACCAGGCGCCGCCCAACGCGCAGGTACAACAACCTGCCGCGACGTTGCACGCTCAAGTACAAATACAACAAAAGTTTCCAATTAGGCAAGAACTGGCTTATAGGCCTTCTCAAGTGCAAATACAGGGACAGCTCGGTGCGAGGCATCCGGTGAACGGCCAGCAAATCAGAACGCCGCTGCAGCAACGCCAGCTCTTGCTTCAGCAGCAGCAGCAGCAGCAGCAGCAGCAGCAGCTTCTGGTCCAGCAGCAACAATCGAGCCAGCAGCAGCAGAACACGAGCGCGAGCCAATTGTTGGCGCAACAGGCTCCCGTGCAGCAGCAAACCTTGGTGCAGCAGGCGGGCGTCAACGCGTCCCTGCAGTCGGCGTCGCTGGCGAATCAGCCGCTCCTCCAGCAACAGCAACAACCGATGCAGCACCCGACGGCCGGGCTGAGCGTGCCGCAGCAACGGCTAAGTTACTTAAGCAATCAACGTCAGCAAACGCCGCCGCCGTACGGCCGTCAGGCGGTGGCCGGACAGGCGGCGCACCTGAGCCAGCAGGGCCAGGCCCTCAACGTCCAGCAGCAGCTGCATCACAATCAACCGAAGAGCATCAACGTCAACACCAGTGCCAGCAGCGACTTTCGCTACGGACAGAGCCAAAACATCCTCAGCAGGAATTATCAGAACGCCCCTGGCAGCGCCAACGGGACCACGTGGAACGCACAAAATAGTTCTATTCCGCAAGGTGCTCAGGTCAACACGGCGCGTTTGTCAGCTCCCAATCAGGTTTCAGGTGCCTTTTCTCAATGTGGATCTCACGCTAATCACGTATCTAATAATAACGGCGCGTCGGCCGGCGCGAAGGTGGAAGCGGCCGAATCTCCGAAGGCCGAAGAGGAGCCACCCGAGCCGGAATACACCTCTACCGGGAAGATACGGCAGTTTCTCATAAACCCCCTGACCGGGCACCTCGAGCCGATGCCCAGCGAGAGCTCGGACTCGGAGCCAGAGAGCGCGGTCGACAACCAGGACGACTTCTTCTCCTTTCCCTCGCCCTCCAACGACCGCTCCAACTCGATCTTCTCCGACGACGACGCCGACAGCAACTTCTCGAGGAGGAACGACACGACGACGAACACGGACCAGTCGGACTCGGAGACGACGGTGAAGAGTACGGCGAGCGAGGGGAGCCTGAAGCACAGCAGGATCAAGTCTGCCAGGGAGACCGCGCAGAGCCCCATGCCCGGCGAGAAGATCAAGCTGAGACTGAAGCTCGAGAAGTCGGAGCCGGTCACGCCCGCCTACAAGGTCGACGTCTCCTTCGTCAACACACCGCCCATCAGGAAGGCCGACAAGTCGGTCGGCAAGATGTTTGCGACCGGTATCCCCAACTCCGGAACCGGCGACGAGCCAAGAGTGCCTCCCCTACACATTTCCTTAAGAGGACGTAACGCTTCGGTAGTACAAATCAGGAAGAAGGAGAAGAAATCTCTGAAGGACGGGGAATCGGATCCGAGCAGCGTCAAGAGGCGCGGCAAGTTGAAGAAGATGAAGGAGTGCATAGACGGTAACAAGCTCTTGCAGAAGAAGTCCTCCCTCAGCATGATCATCGGCACTTCCTCGGCCTCCAAGTTACCGCTCTCGAACTCCGCGATGATCAATAGCGCCAACGCCATTGGCAAGATCAACAACGTGCTGCAAACGGTCGTGAGCAAGCCCAATGCCTTAAAACAGGAGCTGCAGGTCGAGCACGCCATGCGCGCTCAGCCCGGCATCACGAAGCCGAGCTCGAGCAAGAGCGGCGACGTCGACGACATACCCTTGAACAGCCGGATCCCCTCCCCCTCCAAACACAAAGCCACTATTTTGAATCAGCCCCTGAGCGCCCAACAGAGCTTGGCCAAGAATCCGGTGGAGATGGACGTGCAGAACCACGCGCAGGAGCATAAAATAGGCGGAGGTAAGTGCCGTCTCCCGTCGATTCCCGGCATCCCCTTTTTACCATCCAATGGCGTAGGTAGCGTCCCGAGCGTAAAGTTCTCAAACGGATCTTCGCGCGTCTCTCCTTTCGCAGGTAAGACAAAGAGAAGGGATTCGAAGAAGAAGGCGGAATCGGGAGATGGCCTGCATCGCGAACAAAATCTATTGTCGGGCGGCAGGATTTTGGACAACCAAGCGAAGTGGAGGAAGCTCGGATACAAGGGTGACTCGGCGACGAGTCAGTCGGTGAGAAAGGCGGAGCCGCTCTTGGCCGGGAACGATTTTAGCGCGGTCAAGAAGGTCGGAGAAATTCGAAGGACGAGCGACGGCGACATTACCAGAGCGGCGATCGAGAAGAACAACGCCATGAACGTCGTCGCTTCGAGATTGGCCGAGGTCAATGGTATAAAGAAGGATTTGATCAATCAGGAAAAGAGGAGAAGATTGAGCCTGATGGACGAAAAAGATCTACGCGTAGGAGGTAGGACCAGACGTTCGATATCGCTTCGATTCGAGTCGAGTTTTCCACTCTGTCGCGGTAATAGGCGCGCCTTATCGAACGTCCCGCTTATCGAGAGTAATCGCAACCCCGACCGTGGCCGGTAGCGCAGAATTGACCTTTGCTTACGCGCCTTTTCTCTTCCAGAATCTCAGAACGCGGAAGCGCACTTCAACAGTCAGAAGCAGCAGGTCTCGGAATGCCCTTCCGCGAACGCAACCCCCAACGCGAAGAGCAACAACAATTCTGCGTTCGACACCGACAAACCTCCCGGACTGATCTCGTCGAGCTTGCCCGCCCAGGGCGAGGCCAATCCAGCGGCGGGCAATCTCGAGGGCAAGGTGCCGGGGCACGCGGAGAGCGGGACGAAGGTGCCTCAGTCCGGCGTGAACAGGATCGTGCCGGTGAAGAGCAAGGCCGAGATGGACAAGTGCAAGACGAACTCCGCGGTTTCGGCAAAAAATCAAAGCATCGGGCAAAAGCTGAAGAATCACGCGATCGCGAAGGCCGAGGCGAACGCCAGCATGAACAGGCACAACAAGCTCGAGCATTTCGGTCACAAGAAGCTGATCCAGAATCACGTCGCGAAGCAGGCGGAGAGCAAGTTGGACGGCACGCAGAGAATAAGCTTGCTGAAGACCACCCAGAGCACGGTGAACCCTCGCACGGTGGATCAAGTGGCGAGGTCGCAGAACAGCGAGCTGCTGGCCTCCGGCAAGCCGGTCCTGCCGATCGGCGAGATCAACGTGACGGAGGCGAAGGTGAAGCAGAAGTTACTGGAGAACACGACGACGACGACGACGACGACGACGACGACGACGACGACGATGACGACGATGACGACGATGACGACGATGACGACAATGGCGACGACGACGACGACGATGACGATGACGATGACGACGACGACGACGACGACGACGCCGCCGCCGACGACAATGACGACAACGACGACGACGACGACGACGGTGGTGCCGATAGCGCTCGGAGTGGAGGCGAGCGTGGAGAGAGTGGGCAGCGGAGGGGGCGGCGAGGATTCGGGCATCGAGTCGATGGACGCGCTGTCGGAGAAGTCGCCGAATCAGGGGGAATCTCCTCTGCACAGGCCTGCGAGCGAGTCGGTTACGCAGAGCAGTGCGAAGAGCGTTGCCCAAGGGGATGCGTCCCTGCCAACCACCAATAAGAACGTGCCTTCCTCAACTAGTAGTAGTGATATGTGTTCAAATTCCCATTCGGAACTCCTCAAGTCCGGTGGCCCACAGAGGTTAAGTCCAGTGTCCGTAGCGAGCTACCTTGAGAACCATTTGAATCGTAATATATCAAACTCCGGTGAGCACGACATAAAGGGTATGTCCGGTGAGAAGTCGGCGTCCGCGAGCTCGAGGAGCGGTAGTGGTCACGGCGAGCTGATCGCCGGTTTAGAATCGAGCGAAGCGGAGAAACGCCTGCCGAATCCCCTGGTGACGGGCTCGGTGACCGTCGTGACGGCTTCCTTGTCCGGCGGCATGGATAGTGATAATAACTTATTGCAATGCGCGCACCAGCAAGTGAAAGACTTTGCCGAGAAGGACGGCCGTAGCGTTAAATTAGAGGGTTCTATCAACCAGCAGCGCGATCAGGGTAAGGGAAGTTCGAAGCACGAGGCGTCGCGGCTCGTGGAAAGTGGTGCGTGCCCCGAGGAGGGTCTAAAGACGACGATCGTGGACGGTAACAGTGCAAATAGATTTAGCGAGGAACCTCGTGGGCAGAATAATAATAATGGTGTGCCTGTAATACAAAATCACGTTGCGTATAGTAAGGTTAAAACCGATAAACTCGATAACGCGGTTACGAGCGAGGCTGGCACCAAGGCGGATACTTCGTGCCCCAACGGTCAAAGTTTCGCCTCCGAAATCAAAGTCGAATCTAAGGTCGGCCCGAAGGTCGACGATACGAGGCAACTCGATCGGTCGGACGTCTCGAAAAACTCTGGCATCTCGTTAAGCGCAACATCCGTTAAGTTAGAATCGTGTTCCGATCAAAACCAAAAATCCAATGTACAAAGCCATCAGCAGATAACGGTTAGAGAACCTTCCATGAATCTTCAAAAAGTGACGGACGATTTGGTTAAGAAAATTGTTAACGACGCGAGTGATATAACTATAAGTATTCGATCGCCCCTCGGGGAGGATCCGCAGCCGATCAGGATAACCCCGCCCCTCTACACCTACTCGAATCCGGTGGTCCTGCAGCGGGACGAGACGCCGAGTCCGGCGGCGCAGAATCCGGAGGTCGATTCCAGCGACGTGGAGCACGTAAAGCGGAAGCGGAGGAGAAAACAGGAGCTGGAGGGCCGGCAGGACGTGATCTGCATCGAGGACGGCGACGAGCCTCCCCACTTCGTCGAGCGATTGAACTCCAACAGCTCGGAGGAGTACGTCAAGCGGCCGCCCAAGTCGCTCCTGGAGCAGCTCCTCATCGAGATCCCGAACGACAGCAACGAGAAGAGGTCCCTGCGCACCAGGTCCCAAAAGCTGAACAGCCCGGACATCGCGAAGACCCCGAAGAGCAGTCCGCACGGCGCCGCCACCACCGGCAACAAGCTGGAGGAGAGGCGCAGCATCTCGCCGTACGCCAAGGCGAGCCCCAAGCTGGGCGCCTCGAAGCTGTCGCCCAACGCCAGCATCAAGGTGGGCAAGAGGAAGAGGCAGGAGAGCGAGAGCTCGGTGGCCTCGAGCACGGCCGAGGACCCCCAGCCGAGGCCGGGCAAGCGGAAATGCTCGGAGAACGCGGCGGAACTGATAAAGGCTTGCATGGGCGTCGAGGAGGCCGGCTCCGTGAAGAAACAAGTTCCTGTCAAAGAAGACCAGTCCAAGAAGGGATTCGGCATACTGGCCAAGGCCAAGAAAGGTGTTTATCGCACATTTACTTTACGCAATACTCCAAGAGTATTTCCATACAATAGAAAGGACTATCGAATGCATGTTGAACAAGATAATCCTTCTATTTGCGCTATCTTATCAAATTACAAGGACTGCCAAAAACAGGGTTACTCGATCTTTGATTGTCTCTCGACCGATTGATCACCTCTTTGAGCTTAGAGCGGAGACGGGATTATTCTGAGTTTCGTAGGAAAACTTCGGGGCAAGACGCTCGCTCGGTCATCTTAGACTCGGTTAGAAAGACGTCGTTGTTCCTCCTCCGTTCGCCCCGATTCGCGCTAGATAACGTGCCGGTCTCTCTCGCCCGGAGCGTACTCGTGACCGTCTATCCAGGACCTGAATTGTTTGACATATAAGTATTTTTATATTTTAGGTCCCATCGTGGTAGAAGTAGATTCGTCTGATGATGAACCATTGATCGAATCTGTAGGGAAAGCAAGAATGCGATTATCAGATGAAACATCCGCTGCCTCTCCAAAGTCTAAAGATCAAAAGTAAGCAATACCGGTGCATTGTCTTAGAAGCAGTGCATATCTGAATTTGTCAGAGACTCGAGAGCCCCGCTACGTAAATAAATTTTTGTTATTTTAGAACAAATTCAAGCACAACTGTTTCTGGCAGTCAAATTAATTCCAGTAATATATCAAATTTCAATGCCAGTAATAGAGTGCAAAGAGAGAGCCGTTTATTAACGACCAAGCAGCCAAGCGCGACCCCGGTAGTTACTGTCGGAAAGGAGAGGCTACGAGGTACCTCCGTATCCAGCAACGAATCCGTAGGGGAAGTGACGACGAGAAGGTCCGTTCGACAGAACACGGCTTCGCCATTAGCAACGCCGGCGAGCAATACAAGAGGTGCATCTAGATCCACGGATGATATTAGTAGACGGAAAACACGAAGTGGTGCTGGTATGTAAAGTACTCGTAAACACCTAGATTAATACCACCCGGTGATCCAATTGGGAATTATCGATCGCACACTCGAGTCAACGGACGAATCAGGACTTTTCGATCGCGCGGTCTCTTCGCGATGCCCGAACCTTTTTCGAGAGCATTTTTAATAACAGATATTCCGAATAGTCTTTATTTTTCTAACGTCTAGCTTAAGGAGTAGCTCGGTGGGAGTTGTTTCCACGACGAATTGAGATCGTCCCTCGTCAATGAGTCGGATGTTATGGGCGGGGAGGGGGGCGCTAGAAAAGGAACTAGGGGGAAAAAGGGTAGAGGGGGAGGGATACACGGAGTACGAGAAAGCGAGAGAGAGAGAGAGAGGGAGAGGGAGAGGGAGAGGGAGAGGGGGAGGAAAATTTAACTCGATACGTACACACTTCACATATTGTTTTAATTGAAAACACCTCGTACAGCGGGAACATTGTTTTAGTAACAGCCGAGGCAGCAGAGCAAGCAAAGCGGAGGCGAATATCCCGTGAAAACAAATGACCCTCGGGAAGCGACCTTGACAGTGATTAGCTACCGTCGCTTGTCAAGGCCTATCCGACTTGTGGTTGTCTATCTGTTATAAATGGTTGTTTGATCGCCGTGTGGCTGGACCCCACCTGGTGAAACTGTTCTGCGTCGATAACGCACAAGGTCGATGTACACGTGGCGGGAGTACCGTGTCGAAAGAGAGTGCCGAACGGCATTCGCGCTTTTCTTTTTTCTTTTTTTTTCCCTCCTTTCTTTTTTTTCTTTCGCTCCTTCCCGACGAAGGACACGGCCTTGATCGTGTAACACGAATCGCGGATTCGAATTCGCGGATCCTCGTGACTCGAGGCCATCGTTGCACGGTAAAAAAATGTTTCCACGATTTTCCATCGATCGACGTCGATCGCTGTACGAAAGGATCGTTCATTTTTCGAGAACTTTGCGACATTGAAATTCTTTATACCTGCGTTGATCGTGCGCGAGGAAAGCTCTGTATAGATCTTCAAAAAAATTTCGGCGAGTCTTGCGCTTCAATGGAATTACATCGTTGCGCGAGTCTGCACGAGAGAGAGAGAGAGAGAGAGTATACGCGATTCTTGGTCGATCGCGATCGATCGTTTCGTCGTTGAGCGTTCCTGGTAACGCGCTGAGGAAGGGACGAGAGGTGGAAAGCATGTTTGCCACCGTCGTAACGCCCTCCGGTCACCTCTCGGTCGCGCGGTACTCCCAAAGACAGCAGGCTTTGGTTACTGAGATATATCCTGCTCAATGCATCGTATGCTCGTCTGCGTGACTGTACTGAACCAAAAACTGCCGAATCAATGTGTAACTTTCTTTTGCCAACCTTTGGATGGTTCTGTATTTGACGAGGTAGGAAAAAACCAAATTGCATTCGACAACGTGCAACCGCATTGGGCGGCATTTCGATACGAACGATGCTCTCTTCGCAAACGGCGGTTCTCGAACGATAGTAATGTTGGGACAGTATTAAGAGTAGAAAAAAAAAAAAAAGAAACACGATCGATCCATTCCAAATCTCGTACACCAAAATTCTTCCACGTTAAATCCGCATATACGTTTCCCTTGCGTCGAGCCTCGGTTTCACGCGAATGCAAAATGACGATGGTAAAAGAAAGTCAAAAATTTTCAATGCATCAAACGCGGAATCAGATTGTACTGCCGTAATTAACGTATGTTTCCGATGAACAAATTTCCTTATAAAACTGGTGGGGGCTTAGGTCGCTACTCTGACGATTTCTCTGATAGACTTTGTTTAGACGTAATTACGTCCCGTGTATTCGTTTATTTATTCACTCTAACCGTCGTAGGACAATTTTCATTTATTATTGTGTAAATACATATGTATGTATGTATGTATGTATATATATATACATACATTTCTCTGAGATTGACACATGTACAGAGTCGAATTTCGTGAATCGCCATCGACGGTGGGTTTCTCGCTTGAGAGCAAGAGGAAAAAGTAATATTCTCGTACGTATATCCAAAGACCTTACGACTTCGGAAAATTTTCAAGACGACAATCGTAATCCGTTCGATGATGATCCGGCACTGATGGAAAATCCGTATCCGCAAATATACAAGGGGATCGTCTGCGATTGAGAGTTCTACGTGGCTTCTAACGATCGTGGTGTTTATCCGCAGCGCTCTGTATTGCTCGATCATTTTGAAACTGGGCTAGAAATTAGGTACCGTGCGTAGTATAACGTGGCTCTGTTTTCAACACCGTAAACACAGTCTTTCAGTAGAAACTTCGTCCTGAGTTGTAATATTGCAAATGGCAGAGATAATAGGGGTATTAAAAAGGATTTATTTTATTTATGAAACATAAACGAAACGTTGGAATAAACACATGCATAAATATATGAAAAAATGATAAGAATTATTATTATAGATGAACTATTAATACAATGTTAATTTGATAGGTAATATATGAATGAATATATTTTGTAAATAATTTCTTGTAAAGATACACGAAATACCCCGACATTGTACATATAGGACCGGTTTAAATTTTTATTGAATTAGTGATAATTAAAATCGTGCAACATCATTGTCATTATTATTAATTATTCTTCGCGATCATCTAAGGAAGACACTACTAGCATCCTTTTGGCAACGCTTAAAGCATATACATGTATACAGATATATACACACATATATATATATATATATATATATATATATATATATATATATTTATATATATGTATATGGACACAATTATGTATGTATGTATGTGATTTCTATCGATCATTGTTTTTTCGTGAACAGATAATCTAGTTTTATATTGTATAAACGTAAATTATACGGTTAAGAATTTGAGGTCTTAGGCGTGCCCGTAGTAGCCATCGCTCAGCATTTTTCATTGAGATTCATCTTCTGTCACAAATTGCATTTAACCAATGCGGTGTAAAACGCGACTTCTATGACGAGCAAAAAAGATTTCTGAATTGCAGACCTAACGCTTCGTTCGATTCCCTGCCTTTCGTATCGCCCTAGAAGTATCACACCTCTTTCCATGCATCGAATAATCTTTATTGGCGGGCTGATTCCAATTAGTCCGCTTCGAAAGGGGAAAGGTGTAAGGATATACTTATTTTACCTTTAGTTCCTTTATATGCTCATGAGATTAAACGGATCGTATTACGATCAGAGTACGCGTCGCATCGATGGTCGTCGATCGGTCGAACGGGTTCTGTCCTTGTTCTCGCAATACCCAATTCAAGGATTAACCTCTGCAGTACGAGCGTGCTTCTTATTTTCGATCGGTCGCAGCCAATGTACGATGATACGTACACCGTGTTTTCAGTCTGGCACTCCGTAATGGCATTGGAAAGTTTCTCGTTCGATTCAATATTCGCGAATATTGATGGCTACTGGGCAGCGCGTATTTCAAATACTTTGATCATGCAAATGTTGAGTACTGAATTGGATAATATTCTAAATAGGAAGAATCAACCAATTTCTGCCCGGTTAAATAAAATCACAGCTTGTTCGGTGTTAAGGTTTTGTCGAGCATTTCCTATTTCTAATATTAGCTTAAATTATTTCGTTAGAGTACCGCTTGTTTATCGGAATTTGTTTAAACGAATACTGAAACTTATATTGTACATAGTAGCATGCTTATTTTACTTGGATGGGAATTTAAACTGTAAATATAAAGTATAAAGATATAAACACACGGAACACATTTAATTTTATCCAAACCCTGTATTATGATGGAATGAAGTGTAATGTAAAGCATAGTAATTTAATTACAGAATGTGAGAATGATTGAGGAAGAAAAAAAAAATTGTAATTTCGATGTAAAATAATTCTCCTTGACACTAGGTAGGTAGGCTAGGGTTCATTATGTTACAATTTTATCACTGAATATTACATTTATATGATTGTATAGACTATAAACAAATTAAGCTTTGTGTGTAAATATAAATATATTAAAAATTAAGCGAATATCCCGCATGCTCACATAATTAAGGAGCTTCTAAAGTTTATCTGTCGTATAATCGCATGTATATGCACATAGTGTAAGAAAAATAATCTTAATGCGCCAAAGATCACATACCGATTGTAATACGTGATAACTGTTGACATTCGATACGGTTTAAAAATTGTGTACATGTGAAGCTCAATAAATAATTGGTGTTTATACTGTCGTTCATAAACAAGTTTACACGCTATCATTTCTTGCGCCGTTTACAGTAATTATAAAGTAACGAAAAACGTTCACTTCTGTGCCCATTTATATATAAATATAATAAACGCTTCACGAGCTCCTTAATTTTGTTTGCATCGCTACAAATATTATATTATGTATATGGATGCGTGTTTTAAGATCACCAGATCGGGATGAAGTTTGATGACTTTAAAACCAGCTGTATGCAAAACATTTGTATTTTTAGTATTTGGTTAAACGATATAAATAGGAGTAAAAAGTACACGATTGATAATAATCCAAGTGGATATATGTACGCATATATACATATATACATATATTTGTATATACATGTGTATATGTATATATATACTATATATAAAGAATTAGATACAATATTATATTTGTAGAAACGATTGAGCACGTGAAAGAAAATCGCGCTATGATTATGAAGAAAATATTACAATTATATTATTACCTATTATTACACAAAGTGAATACACAACATAGTAATTTGCTAATTGTACCTTTTAATAATTACTGTAGAGACATTGATGAAGGTTTTTTTCTTGTTATTAATTATTATCATAGACTTACAAGATAATGAAAAATGTGTTATAAAAAATGGAATTGTTTATTTTATATTATGTTATTCCCACTTTTGCCGGCCAGGAGCGTATACGCATACCGCATATTGCAGATCGAAGCAGGTTTTAATCGTGATCCAGTGATGAATATATAGAGAGATTCATTCTATACCGTTGTCAAATTTATTAAATGAATGCAAATAATAATATATTTTGAATCGTTCCCTTTCATTGACATTAATACAACCACGCAATCTGTCTTACGGTACGACGGACCATGTCCATTCAATCGCATTGCCTCGTCGCGTTTACTCCTCGAAGGACGTGAAATTATACGAACGATACGCATCGACGTAAAGTTAGCAATCGCGTGATCAACGATTCCGTTAGCCAGAAATTTCAAGCATCCTTTGCAACTGGGTTTTTTCGTAACATCTTTGATCGAGTTAATCGTTCACTCCGTAGCCCCTCTTGCTCT
Organism: Ampulex compressa; assembly: GCA_038496175.1. Classification (NCBI taxonomy): domain Eukaryota; kingdom Metazoa; phylum Arthropoda; class Insecta; order Hymenoptera; family Ampulicidae; genus Ampulex; species Ampulex compressa. The sequence continues at coordinate 147,277 of JBCFXI010000422.1, read as the reverse complement.
TTTCAAACTACAACTAAATTAATCAACATCGTCCGAATTACATATACTTTCAAAGTACAATTAAAAAAGTACATAATCCATCTCCTTGGTTTTACGAGATTAGAACGCGAGAAACAGCGATTATTATTTTTGTTTAGATTTTCAAAAGATATGTTGATCGGATAACTATCCGATTCGTGAGGAGCTTTTCATTCAGGTCACAATTGGACCTCTATTGGTCCACTAGCATGCATAGTCGGTAACCTCGATACTAATGATCTACGAATATATAGGGTGATACAACGGCGAAACGAGTGATTCTGTACGCAAGGATAAATCGAGAATGTTTAATCAAATATTTTCGCACAATACTCCCACCTGCGGATAGATGACTCCTTTTCTAATTGATCCCTGAAAAATATATTTGTAATAAAATTATCGTTGATAATATATTTGGAACTTTCACCTTTTCAAAGACTTCTACGATTTCACTCTATTTGCAAAAAGAATTCCCTCGATCTTCAGCCTGTACCGATTATTTTAAAATTTAAATTGATTTTTTTCTTTAATTTATACGCGTACTTTTATGTAGAAAAAAAATGAGTTGGAGATAAGAATACATCAGCCGACGATCGACAAGCGAATAGTTGTTCTACTTTAATAGTCCACAAAACCGAAAAATGGTTCCACACGTATGTCTGAAAAAAAGAACTCAAAGAGGATTACGCAAAAAGAAAATAACTGCAGTAGAAGCGGAACATTGTGCTTGCAACACGTTAGTATCGAAGGACATGCTCGGTCGTGTCTCGAAAGAAATGGGCTTCTTGCCTTCTGTCGTGTATGTAACCAATGGTGCTTACATAGAACACTCAACATTCACGTAAAACTTAACAAATACAGGTGCCTTTTGATACCATTAACGTTACGATAGATCGATTCCATTAAGAATAAGTCAGCTCTGTCTTTCCACCATCTTTTTGGATCTCGATATACAATAACGTATCGATACACTATTGTGATCCATCTTTCCTGGTCCACCCTCTATAATCACTGTCTGGAATGTCCGGATGAAGCACAAACGGAAACACGTGGGCGCGCCACATGCACGAAGAAGGCTGTCGGACGAAGTTATGTCTGCTGTGTTTTGAAGTCACATTTTCGGAAAGATAATCCGTGAGAATGGAAGTCGAGAGTGCGAACGTGGATAAGGAGACTGTCGATGCTAAGTCCATGGACAGGAAAGCGAAGAAAAAACGACATGCGAGTGAGAGTCGTATGGAGGTACGAAGAGAGGTTATAAAAATATATAAGTAGATATATATATATATATCTAGTGAGGATTATTAATTTTGTAAAAGGGGAATAGTGATTTAAATAGCTTTAAATGGCACATTAAATTCATAAAATTTCATGCAAATGATTGGGATTCGTGTTACTAGAAACATAAGTGCAAAAAGAAAATGTAGTATTAGTAATCAATGTTGGCATACATATTCTGTTGTGACAAAAGTTTGGCATATACTCCTTCCCTTGCCTACTACAGACATATTTGTTTATAATGTGACGCAATATTGTGGCTCAAGGTTTGATAATGTTCCAGAATTAATTATGTTGCACAACGCTGTTCATTTTCATTTGTCTAGGTGGAAATAATTAACGGAGTAGAGGGAAAAGTAAAACCACCCACATCTGCAAAGAGATCAAGGACGGGAGAAGGAGGAGAACAAAGAAAGGTATTAATCTTTTGCATGTATTATCAATTCTACTCTTAATTTTTCTATACCTATGACATGAGTATTTTTTCAGATACCTGTACCGGCGCACAGGTATACACCGCTGAAGGAAAATTGGATGAAAATATTTACGCCGTTGGTAGAACATTTGCAATTGCAGATACGTTTCAATTTGAAAACAAGAAACGTCGAAATTCGGACTGCTCCAGAAACGGCGGATATTTCCAATCTCCAAAAGGGGGCTGACTTTGTCAAAGCCTTCGTTTACGGATTTGAAGTGGAAGATGCGTTGGCATTATTACGATTGGATGATTTGTTCGTAGAGACGTTTGAAATTCAAGATGTGAAACCTTTGAAGGGTGATCACCTCTCGAGGGCAATTGGAAGATTAGCTGGCAAAGGAGGAAGGACAAAGTTTACCATAGAGAATGTGACTAAGACTAGAATTGTATTGGCAGACAGTAAAATTCATATACTGGGTTCCTTTCAAAATATACAGCTAGCACGTAGGGCAATCTGTAATCTCATTCTGGGAAGTCCACCATCCAAAGTGTATGGTCAACTAAGAAGCGTGGCTAGCAGAGTGTCAGAGCGATTGTAAAATAATAAATTAGCATTTAGTATTACACTGGTATTTGTATAGACTTTCATCTACAGTACAGAAGACAAAAATATTTTTTCTAAAGATATATGCATATATCAAAGTTTGAAAAGGAGGTATAGGCAAAACAGTCGCGTTGCATTATTCTCGTAATAATCAGTAGATATAGAATCGACATATTTATTAAAATCTGACTGCATTTTAATAAAAACAGTGATCATGTTTAAAGAAGTATCTGATATTTGTATTTACGCGGTACCTTGTTCAGTACCAATCTACCGTCATAGCTTAAGGAAGCAAATGTCCATGGATCGGCAGATGACCATTCGACTGCATATACACTATCCTCGTGTTCCTCATATCTACCAACCACGCCATCCTCTAACCTGAAATGAAGATAACGATATTGACGTTGACAATTCCCTTTCTGCACTAAGAGTACACAGATATACACTTACTTCTCTTTTTTGCAAGCATCATCATTTTGTACAGCGTCGTCTTCTGGAGGAACTACATGCCCGTATGGTTCCGAAGAGATGGATGCAATGCTGCATAATATGACTCTTGAATCGCTACTGGAAGTTAAAACTAACTGATCGTGAAAACGATTTATTCTTATGTTCCAGACCCAATGGGAATGTTCCATGCGAGACAAAACCGGTTCTGTAGGCGATCGAATATCCCAAAATTTCATATAGCCATCATCACCGCACGTAGAGAGAAAGTATTGGCGATTTGAATTAAAGTCCAAATCTCTGAAAGTCAAGTCAACCTCAGCTCATAGTTCTGTCGTTATTTTTTTGTTGCACTTTTAATCTATGGATCTACTGCTACCTGATGATTTGAGAATGTGCGGATAGGATATTCCACGATGCTTCTGAGGGACTTCTAAAATCCCATCCCCGAACATTGTTCTCGTTTAATGTGACAAATTGATTACATCCATTGTGAGGATTCCACTTACCATTCGTAAATCGGGGCTGACCTTTGCTAGCTAAAGTACCGCATGTTACGACCTACAAAGTAATATGTAGATGCAAAACTTAAACTGTATTCTGCAATATGCAAACGAAGTAAAGTATATTTACCTGTGGCTCACCGTTCAACAAATCCCATAATACAAATTTATTGTCTACGACGGATACCGCTTTGGTACTGTCCATAGGGTGATAAGCAATAGTTTTGAGATCAGTCCCATACGGTGTTGTATCAATGTCGGCTAATTTTTCCAGTTGTTCAATGTCATTTGTATATTCCGGCAACTCCGGTAACTTCCAAAGAGCACCTTTCATCTGACAAATCCCTTCATCTGAAGAAATTGTACCTAGTTTATTGCATGTTTATCTAATATGTATATGTATACACATATTTCGTAATAAATATATATTCATTATAAGTTTTCCAGCAAAAGGTTGATCTTAAATCGAGGAAAATTCTGATCAAGCAGAACGCAGTAAAAATAAATAATAATCCCTTTTTACTCTTTTAAATTATTCAGCCACCAATTACCACTCAAACTGTTATAGCAAGTGATAAATACAGCCGGATCGGTAGGCGATGCTTGTAAGGACCAAATTTCTCCGATAGGATGATGATATACTTGCGTCTTCAAGCTTCCGGTTTCCTCGTTTAGTTCGACCAAATGAATCTGATTGTTACTAAATTTCAACGATTGAGTTCCCACCAAGAATCTGACAACATCCGTCTCTGCTGTTTGTGCGGATAGGGCCCTTGTCTGAAATACGAAGAGCAAACACCTGCAGCAGCGCATCCACCGAGGAATAATTTGTTTTGCATTTTCAAACCGGTACATACATAACTGAATGACGACATTGTAAAAGAAATGATTTAAAAATTATATTTGTGTTTTTTCTTTTAATACCTGGAATTCAAGTCCATATATCACAGGGCTGTCGCTTTCCATTTTGCGTTATTCTGTGCAAAGCAGAAAAACTTTAAAGTAACGTTTCGTCTATGCGTTTTGCACGAAATTGGCTATTGTTTATCTTGAGATTTATGAATCATCCTGAATCAAAACATTATGCCATTATAAAATAACCTACGTTGTGTCAAAACGACTGACAGCAGTACAACATTCAGCATACATGTGTACTAGCAGCAGGTGTTAAATTTATCGACACGTGTAATATGTAGATGGCAGCAAAACTGCTTCCACGGATCCTTGATCGAGCACCGTCCCCCTTCGATGTCCACCACTAAAATTCACCTCTGCACATGTACTCCCTAAAACTTGAGAAAGTGCGCAACAAATGTAAAGAATTTAGATGTAACGTACTTGACGTTGTGAAATTTCTATTTGAATTCTGTAAAAATGAAAATCTAGTAATTAGTATATATGGGGGTATTTGAATTCGTTGAGCGCTCAGGGTCTCCGAAGGTTTCCATTCAATCATGGGCGGTAGGTTCTCGACGCTATCCATACTCAACCCCTTTTTTCTCGAGTTACGTATATATGTCATAACATAGTAATCCATATAATAAAAATGAATACCTAAATGTATTTAAGCATCTATTTAAAAATTAATTTAAGTATTACGTTTGTTTCGTGTCAGTGGCGCTAAATTTTTTTTTATCCGCCTGCCAAAATATTCACGAATTCAAGTTTCTCCGCTTATCGACGCGTCGGGAGGTTTTTAAAAGAAATGAAACTCTAGCAATAACCGTCTCTCGGACGAAAGGACGGCCCAAAAATGCATTAAGAGTTACGGTTCTATGAAGGATAGAGGCTCGAACTTCCAGGAGCAAGATTCCAGTTCCAATCCCGTCCGTTATGTCTCGTTTTTTCAAGATGTATACCATAGCTCTAGTAATTCGGAATCCGCGTCAAAGGGTAGGTACTAGATCAAACGAGCTTAGCAGTTGGTGCCGAAAATAGATCGAAGAAGATGGAAACGCATTGCGACGGGCCCCGAACGCGTAAATCCGCCACTGGGATTTTCGCGATTCGAACGGCTATTCGTGGTTTGTTTCCAAGGATAAGGGTAGCGCAGGTCCCTGTTTTACCGGCGGAGTAGCGGCGCCATCTGCGCAACGGTGTTATCCCCCGCCAGGATCCCCCACCACCGACGGCAGGAGCTCCTGCGTTTGCCTCTGCGTCGGCCGACGAGTAACCAGCCGTGGGGTCACCAGATAAATTATGTCAAACGGAGCGGTGTTACGAACCGGAGCAATTATCGGGGTTCCACTCCGGCCGCGGAGGAAAGTATCGCGAAGTGAGCGCTGGTAAGCGCGCTACTCGGTGCCGTCTATCGTAAACGGAACTCGCGGAGCCCGAATAGAGAGCCCTTCTCGTTACCTCTGCCGAATGATCCTCCACGATTGCGTGCTACCGCATCGTCCCCGTGCAAATGTATACACCTGTACTTTTTCATACGGGAACATCGTCATGCTGACCCTGCAGTATCAATTGTGAGTACCCGCCGTATCGTCTATCTTGTCCCTTCTTTTTTCGCCTCCCCTCCATCGTCGACTCCAACGTCTTTCCTTCGCTCCACGAAGAATCTCCTCGATCTTTTTCCTTTTCTTCTTCTCTTTTCCATCGAGTCTTTGCGAATACCTCCGGCAGATCCGACGTGCGCGATTTTCGATGCCACTTTGACGTTGATGCTCGCTCGCGATTTCCTGCGAATACCGGTGATCGGTTTCCGCATCGTGTTTTCGTCGATGTAACGAGTCCCCCGGACTGTGAGTATGGCCCAACGTTTAGTTTCCACGCACGATCGATTTAAAATCATCCGTCTATGCTTTCAATTGCGAAATGCCTTTGGTGTATTATTGCGTGCTTAATCGAATCGACGTAACGAAGTTTCCTTCAAAATCTTCGAGATCGCAAACGAGTAATGTTATTTTAAGATTTCTCGCGGAAAGGAAAATATTCCACACGTATCGTGAAGTTTTAAACCGCTCGAGTATCGAAACACTAAGGGTGTGTTGCATTATTGTTTGCGCATTACTACCAGCTCCTATGTATTGCGAGTATACGCATTATTTATAAACACCGTCAGATTATATCTCTGCATCGGTGCATTTGCCACCGTGCCGACTGAATGAATGCTCGACGTTTGCCATCGGCGTTTGCGTTGTTTTTATTCGCGCTCGTACGGACAACCTTGACGATGAAAATTCCGAGCTTTCGCGATGCGCGATGAACATCTAAACTCGCATACCGTCGAACGACAATATTAACGATTCATTTTGCGGTTTTTGCGGCAAATAATTCTCGAAAACTAATACACTTTTTACGCGAAATTTTTCCACGCTTTATTTTTTAAAACGAGTTTTTACAGTCCAATCATCTTTTGCGGTATAGGGATATTTGTATAAATTCCGTCAAGCTTTGTTTCGATTTTTGATGTCTTCGTATCGTTAAGTACGTATATACCGAGTCGATTCTTGCACGTGGTTCGTTTGAAATATTTCTGTGCAGAGAGTAAAGAGAAAAATTAATACAAAATACGACATGGCGTACGTAGGATAAGCTGGAGAGATTTGACAATTTGGCAAATGTAATTATAATACGATGAAAATCATTTAGTTCAGTTAACTTACGCTATGTTTCCTACGTTTCTGTACGCCTGCCAAGAAAATAATCCGACCTTTAAGCGCTAATGTATAAAGTTTCGGCTGTACGCGACGAAGTTTGTTCGAAAGTTTATCGTGCTGTGAAAATCCAGCAAAAGATAGTAATATCCGTATTTATTAGTGTTTCTTAATTAGTTACGTAATATTAACTCCATACGGTTTAATCGCATCGCAATTTATTTGACATATTACATCCAAAGGATTATCCATTCTCATTAAACCGAAACGTTAACGATCGTGCGATCATCTTAAAGTAATGAATGCAATTTTAAGGAAATTAATGGAAACTTCTTTCGACCTCGATACGAGCGCTATTCGCGTTTCTTAAGGGTAGGTCTACTTGGCCAATACTTGGACGTATCGAAATGTTTCCAAATATCCATAAAGAAAAAGGCAGGAAAGGAGCAAAGTAAAGGGATTCCTTTTTTCGCTCTCACTGCGCAAAACACGATACAAATTTTGCAGAAGTACATCCTCGTCTTTTTTGGGAATTTTTGTAAGAAGTTCCAAGGAATCTCCACGACGGGTATAGTCCGATATTACGGAGCGAGGGATCGAGGAAGGATTTATTTCTAAGTAGCAGTGCAACGTAAGACGAATCGTAGTGGTGTACTCGGTGTAGCAGGTACCGCAGGCCACTGGTAGAAATCCGAACACCTTAGCTCGCCGTTTTGCCAGCCACGACTTCGAAAGTCGGACTTTGTTGGTCCCGGTGAATGCGACGCAAGTACGCGTGGGATAGTTTGAAAAGGACGAAGACAGATGGAACGGAGAAGTGTCGTTTCGTAATGAGTTCGCGGTATCGTCACACATGCCTACGCGCATACGTGTGAGTTCGACCAAACTTTAGCCGGACCGTGGCGTCGTAAAACTTCCTTTGCCAAAAACAACACGTTTCGTATCGCTTTCGGATGAAATTATTCTTTATACGAAAAAAAAAAAAAACAATGCAAGTATTATTTGATCGAACCACATAGGAATCGGCGTTCCGCAACTCCGACAACCTCCCAGAATCCCGATATACCAATCCACTCGATACATCCGCAGATCTCGCGGTTTGAAACACCCCTTAGGAACGGAATATTTCGAGAAAAAAGCAAATAAGCACTCGATATTACAAATTAAATAACGAACGAAACTCCCAACTGTGCGTTAATTACGAGTTTTCCAAGCGAAATGCTTCACTGGCAACGAAGTGCATTCGTCAACTTCGTTAATCGTAGCCCCTTTTTTCTTAGCTCTCGCGATATAATGGCAAATAGGAGCAAAGATGTAAATATAGGCGTAGCGTTAAAATCTGGAAGACATTCGGGTTATGGGGGGTCGGTCGATTAACCGGATCTACCGCAGACTGTTATCGCCGTAGGAAAGATTAAGGGCACGCGAATGAACCGAAACCGATAAGTTATCCAGGCTAATGTATCGAACGCCGTCTCGCGAAGTATCGATCCTTTCTTACATCGCGAGCAACGTTCGTACGCGGAGGAACATTGCCTCGCATACTCATTAGCCGAGGATTGATTTTAATCGCGTCCAATTGACGCGCGAATTCGTCCCGCCAATGATAAAGCGCCAACGAGAAGATTTAGGCGTATCGTTGGCATTTCGCTCGACCATCTCGATGCCGAACAATTCTAACGTATCGCTCAAGCTACTTGTAACGTACCCAAATACGCCTATTCGACTGGTCAAACGATCGGTGCTGCTTTCGCTGTGTAGATAGAAAGTGATCTTTTCCGCGAAAGAAAGGATCCTCTTTTAATGAGGAATTATTCGCGAATCTGAGCCTACGCTTGAATCGTTAAAAATAATTTTCTGTATATCCACGGTGAAAGCTTCGAGCCCCATCTTGATCGATTTCAATAAGATTCGGCGGAGTAATCGGTCCACATCCATGAAAGTCGAAGCCGTAATTGTGTTACACGAGGAAATAAGCAAGTAACTTTAAGAAAAGTTCGGTCGTCGAGAGAATCCCCGTGTAGCGCACGAATCTGCCTAATTGCACGGGCTTCTCTCGGATCTATCGGCGTGGGAAATTTGACCGAAATCGACGCGAAAGGATTTTAACGCTATTTGCCTCGGAGCTAATCAACGCGCAGAGTTTAGATCGTAATATACACATCCGAGTCGGTTTTTTTTTCAAACTTTATACGCGGCTTTCTCAAACCGGTTCCAAACTGCTTTTTCCAGACTTCAAATGCCCTTTCTCAAAACTGGTTGACTACCTGCTGGCAACAATTACGGCGAGCCTCGTTGCAAGCATAAACCCATTACCCAGTTAAATTTCATTGAAATCGGTACGCAGCTACGGGCGAAGCTACGCTCGTCGGAGCAAATCTTTGCCTCCGAGTTGAGCAACGTGCAGAGCTTGGATGTAGTATGCGCAACCGAGTCGTTCTGCAGGTGTGCACCATACGCTTCGTTACGTAATAACAGATTGAGGAGCACGAGAGGATCGTAATTCAGCTTGCTTTATCGCGAAAAATACAGCGCGCGAGTTTCACGGTCGTGCGCGTAAACCGCTTCTACGTCTCTCTGCATATTTTTTCAAGTGATTTCGACGAGATGCCGCGAGGGATCCTTGGCCATAACCATCGCGGACCTCGACGACGCTCAGCGGTGTATTTGCAAAGGAGCAGTCGCGTAACGATTATAGCCCTAGGTATTCCCTCGGATGTCGAAAGATACCGGCGAGTGGTTGAAGCGATATTCGGAGAAACTCCTTGCTTTTCTAGTTACGATATAATGTACAACGTGGATAATTCTTCTTTCGAGCGTGCGACGAAAAGTGCGAAGGAACGTGCGTCGAGCTTATTATTACCCATTGTCTTGCTTAATGTCGTTAAAAGTGGTAAGGGTCATGAGCAAAGCTCCCTTTATTAGTTTCCGCGGAACGTCCGAAGTCCGTTTAAAGATTCTCGAGATGAGGCGGGTTCGTCTGGCGCATCGATCGAATCGAGTCGAACATCTCGTTAGTTCATTCCTGCTTTTTCCTCGTTGAACCTTCTCGGGGACTTGGGTAAACTTCGGCTAATTGATCCTCCCTCGCAGTCGTCTCGACTCGGCTCGATTCCCTGGAAATCGTTTCTTTGATTTTCGACATCGACCGCTAATAGTATTTAATCTGGGGCTTGACATTTTAACGTGGATTTCTCGCGATTGAATTGACAATGTACGTATCGCGTGCAAATAATACATACGCCGCCTTTCATTCCTTGGATATTTTTTTGCTCGATTCTCGACGCGAATCGCTAAGGTCATTTCGTCGCGTAGAACTTATTTTCTAATGGGTTCGTTCTTCACAGGATCCACGGTCCATATGGCGAATCGTCCATCGGCTTTGGGGGGATTGGAACTCGTTAGTTTCTTTGTTCGATTTTCGGGTATCGACCGTTTAGTTTGTTCGAGCCCAGAACCTATTATTTTTAAATGGATTCCCGCAACCGGATCCACAGTCTACATATCGCATGGAAAATTCTACATCCGCGTTAAGTCTCTCTATTCGCTGCATCGTCAGCGACTTGATTGGCGATTTAAACCGTGTCACTCGTTCAACGGATGACGAGCTATCGGTGAAGAGCCAGTTGGTGTCTTGCAAATCACGGCTGTAGCCATTCGATTTTCGCACGGCCATTCGGCCGCCTAGCAACGAGCGTCTGCACGGAATCGAGAATTCTACGACGATACGTAAGAAACGCCCGTGTAGAATCAAGGCTCGAGCTTTTTCTTCGTTTACTTCGAGTTTTACCTCCTCGAAACGTACAGGCGTAAATAGTGTCGCTTGCTCAATGGATTAGCAACGATCGATGCAAAGTCAAACGGCTCCTCGAAACGAGCAAGGCTGTAATTCGAATTTTCGCATCGTCGTTCGATCCTGTCGCGACGAATTGTATCGGAACTCGAGTTTTCAATTTCGATAATCGATCGCATCTCTCTCTTTTTTTTTTGTGAATTTTAAAAGGAATCGCGTTAAGGATGTTTTTGAGAAAAATTTATTTCCTTTCGAGCGAGCCTGTATCCGAGAGACTCGGGCACATTCGATGTAATTCAAGATTTCTCAATCTTTTTCCTACTTCGGACCGCGCGAAAAAAAATGTTGGCAATCCGTCCCTAAATGTTCTTATTTTTAATGCACGATGTACACACCCACCGAGAAGAAATACTTTTTAAATCGAATAGTACGCAATACCAGTCGAAAGAGTCTCAGGCCATCCAGATAAAATAGTTCGTCGCGTCACGACGCGTGGCAAAAAATTCGAAACGCCTTGCCGTACTCTACCGATAGAACGCCGAGTAATCAAATTGTAACTCGACGGCGACATGGACGGAGCTGTGCGCGGATGCGCAGAAACGGATCCGAGCGAACTTGAGCGCGATACTTTGTGGAACGGAAGATTCGTAGGAAGAAACGTTGAGAACCCCTGGTCTAATTGATCGGCCCGATGGTTTCGCCCGGGTCAATTCCCTGGAAATGGAGGGTCTACGGCAGATCGATCACTCGAGCGCCGGTTTAAATCGTGTCACTTGCTCAACAGATGACGAGCAGCCGGTGCAGAGCTAGCTCGTTGCTTTTTTGCTCGATAAAACGATTCACGGCCCTCGGCTGAATTTTGCACAGTCCTTCGGCTGGGCATCGACAAAACGGTATGTCATTCTACTCTGTTTCGTTTCGACCGGCCAATTTGCAGTATCGAAAAGGACATTCGACGGTGCGAAGGTAAAAACTATCCTCGCTGGCTGTCCGAGATGATGAAAATGGACGTTCGCCCGGAACATGGCGAATTGGATTTTCAGTATTTTTTAGCCTTCGATTGATACCGCACCTTTACTATTTTTCCACCACCTATGGATTTTATTTCTAGTCGGGCAAATTACCTCGACAGGCTTAAATTTATTTTACCGCGGTTTCAGTCCACTCCGAGGATAAAACGATGTTATCGAAATTTATAATAAAGGTATCGAGAGTCGAAACGTATTGTATCGCTTTCCAAGCAAACGTCTTTTTTTTTCTAGAACGCTCCGAATTAATTGGCGCACCCTACATCCGTGGATACTTTGTGGAAACGTTAAGAAGGATACGATACGAACTGCTCGAACCGTGTACCGTAGCACTGCATTTACAATTTGCAAATGTTCGCTACGGTTAGCCAACGTATCGTGTATAATAACCGCACTCGAAAAAACTCCCGTATAATATAAAGCGCGGAGAGCCAAAATTGATGCGCGTAGATTTACATTTCCCAAATATACGCGCGTCGTTATTCATAGCGGCCCTCGAAGAAATGTAGCGTAAAGTGGGGTGTACAAAAAAACGATGCGCGTGCATTTGCATTTCGCAAATACGCGTTTCGGTCTGCCGGCGTATCCTGCATCATAGCGGTCCGGTAAGAAATGCCTTTACATACCGAAAATCGTAGGTAGAAACGAGCCACGATACAGAAGCTCATCGCAACGCGCGATTTGACGTTAGAATGCTCGGGGTTTGGCGGAGAGAATTTCGTAACCGTTTCTCGATAATGCCTTAATAACCGTTGATATTTACGGTTGATACCGTTACCGCAACTAACGCTTCCTTATGCCTATGCGTTCCATCGCGTTACGCGCTTCGTCGCAAGATTATTCGCCTTCCCGTTTGTGGATTTTTTCCAAAGATCTCGAGGTCTGTCGTCGGGAAGAAGTGGCAAAGAACATCGACAATCCGAACGTTCCGATTTTTCTTTAATCTTTGAAGATTCGTAGACACCTCGATAGGAGCGTCAGGAAATTTTTCGTGGTCGCCGCTTCTCTGTTTTTCAGGGTGAAAACGTCTTTTAAAGAAACTCAGTATTATCCTATTGTAGCGCGTATCATGGTAACAATGACATATCATATATTAGGTTATTGTCCGGATCTAGATCGAATTGTTTTTTATGATTTTCTTTATATATAAAATTGCCTCCATTCGTTTAATTTACGCGCTACTGAGAAATATTCTTAGTAAGCTTACCGATGAATAGAGATTTTTATTTCGAACAGAGTAAAATTATTTACAAACGATTTTTATTCCACTACTATAGACTTAGAACGCGGTGTAAACGAAACAAAACCGAGCTCGTGCAAAAAACGGCGTGAATTCGCGCTGGTAAGGGCGTCGAAGCGTTCCCTGAACCTAGACTCGCACTTTGATCGATACCGTCGCGTGGTCGCGTGCAGAAATTTCCACGGTTTATCGTGGTTCGTAAATGTGGTAACCGTAATACGGTAGTGCTCGAAAATCACCTCGGACGATCGTGAAATAACAAAGCCATCGTAATATTAGTTGCAATATCGTTAAATCCGGTGTGCGTTAAACCTCTAATAAACAGCCCGTCTCGCCTTTTGATCAATCGTACACGTTTGCAAAGCGAGTTGCTTTTCGTACCACCGTGAAATATTAAAATAACAGGGGACACGGCAATTTACGATACAACTCACGGATTTTTCTCCCTTACGTTCGCTCGTCAAATTAAATTCCTACGCGGCCAGGCTCTTTACTCGTCTGGAAATCGCGTGCCTGGAAAGAACTCGAAGAATAGACGGTCGCAAAGCGTCCAAGCGTCGTTTATAGAGGCTTAACGCGCGATAAAAGGGAAAGAAACGCGCAGTTTAAATACGCGGTCTCGGCGAGCGGCTATTCCAAAGTTGGGATTGAGTTCGGAGTTACAGAAATCCTCGATCGTGAACTCCTCGGCCATTGTTTCGTCTAACATCTCACCGTCGAAAAGCTACGTATTACAAAATTCGAGTCCAAAGCGAGGAATAAAAGGAAGGGGCGAAAGTCTTTTAGAGGATTAAAAATCATGGCAGCAGGAGGATACGATCGGAGCACGAGACGGGAGGAGGCGAGAGTAGTGTCGTCCGAATGGAGCGTAAGTCGGCGCAAAAAGTGGGCGAATCTAGGCTGGTGGCAGGGCGTCGGAGCGTTCTCCGAACCTCGACTCGCACTTTGATCGATACCGTCGCGTGGTCGCATGCATGCAGAAATTTCAACGGTCGCCTCGTGGGCCGTAGGCGCGGTACGGTTCTCGCGCTCCTCACGGTTTGAGCCCACTCGCCGGGAAAAGGCGCGTTTACTTGGGTACCTATGCAAACACTCCTACGCCTTGGGTGGACGATAGTCCTGGACGTAAATAGATTTATTTTTCCCTTCTCTCACGGCTTTTCCTTTTATCCTTCCTTCCTCCAGCCGTTTCATCAGCCGTCGGCGCAATAGACGGCTGACTCGACGCCGTGAGCGAGACGCGAAACTTTGGATCAACCCCCTATTCGCCTCCTCGTCTTGTCGATAATTTGGGCTGGAAATAAGAATTCAAGAACGAAAGGTACGAGGATGAATGAAAAAGCGTTTATCATAAAACGTCTCGGTACACTTATCTAATCTCTTATTTCTAAAGACGTTTACTCGCGCACTCGCACGTGCATGCATACTTGCGTACGGATAACGTAGTGGAGCTCGGGGACTCAAACATTTCGAGAAAGCATCCAGAGATTTCCAAGCGAGAGATCAACATCAGTACGCGCGTACCATTGAGAACGCAGATTTCTCGAGAAACGGGACGCGCAAGTCCAATGCCAAAAATGAAATGGAAGAAGAGAAAAGGGATGCCGCGAAACGATAAAAGGGGGCAAAGAGAGCGGAGAAAAGAAGGGGTTGCTCGGCTTAGCAATCGATGCGGTTACGCACACGGCGCTGGGAGACAAGGCCGTGACATTTTGCAGCATCGTCGCTTTTCTCCTTTGACGGCTTTTAACGCGGCCGAGACAAATATAAACCGAACATTTAACGCGGGTTTTATTCAATTTATATCGCGAATGTTCGCGCCGCGCTAAACGCGTAGTCGCCACCTTCGACAGCCGATACACTTTCGCGAACGTATCGGAGAACAACGGAATTGCACTTGACAGGCTCTTTTCATATACCGTACTGCGTCGATTGCAAGGCGCGCGGTTATTTTTAAATATGGCTTTTCTGCATACGTAACGAGTCTTTGTCTCGACGCACTATTGTGCTCTTTCGCGATAAAAGCGTAAACCTTTTGAAGACGCTGATCGCACGCCATCGATTAGATTCCGAATTCCGAGGTACGAGAATAAAAAAATACGTCTCATAATGGACGCAAGGCGGTAAATTCCCTCGGAAACGACGTATTTTGAAATTCGTATCGACAGAAGGTGAGCCGGAGAGAGCTAACGATTTTGTCGATTCGATTATAATGGAAATCGTCGAGACCTTCTGGCTCATCCTATTAGACTTATCCCTCGTACGAATAACATTGAAATTACGCATTTCTATATCCACGATGTTACAGGGTCAGCCAGGGAGACCTGACAATCTTCTAAATGCAATTACGATGAAAACCATCCGGCCTCCCTAGCTGAACCTACACAACCAATCGCTCCTTCCCACTTTCGAGACATCCATTCTCATAATATTGCTAAAACTGCCCTCGTAAGTTTTCGATTCGTGTCCCCGTGCTTTTTTCTCCGGTATTCGGGCTCGATGCGCCGAAAATACGGGTTTTTCTCGGGCCTCCTAATATTTACACGGTGGCGCGGGCCCTGTCTCCTTTTGTTTCGCGCGAGGCACGGCGCGAATTCAATGTCAAAAGCCAGATGGAAATAGTGGAGCGATGGTTCGCTCGAAAATGTGCCGAGTATCGATCCTCGGCCGTGCCGCGAGTCTGCGAGGGCCGAAGAGAAATGTCGGCACCGACCTTCGCCTTGAACGGATAAAACCTAGAGAAGCTACCACATCGACAACCCCTTGCGGTTCTATGTTCGGGCTAACCGGACATCGTATCCTTTGCTAACGCAGCTCTGCAGTAATCTTGCGCGTCGGCTAATAAATCTCAGCTTGGAACTTCGTGGATTAGTGCCACGGCTTTTCACGCTGCAGATTTCACGCGATATGTATGAAGTTTCGATAGCTTCTTACCGATATATGTAACGAATTATTAATGTACGCATTATAAGTGTTTGTTCGTGATAAAATGTACTTAATAATAAGTAATTTTAACAGTGGCGAAGTTCGATGTACGATCTCTCGCAGACCTTGCGCAATTTTATACTCCGAATCAAACTGTGTATCTGCACAATCGATACAAATTATAGGTCATGAGCAAATTTCGATGGGTATTTGTTTTTCTCTCGCGCCGTATATTACGTTCGCTTTTTGGAGCTTAGCTTAAGACGGTAAGTCTCGGGTCAAATGACCTTAGAATTTGCGGGTTGTCGTAAATCAAAGAACCGCCGTACGATTACTTGTTTTTCTCTTTTCCATTTATAGTAGGAGATTACAAAAGAATCGAGGTTAAGCCGTAGCCGGAGGGTCAAAATCTGGAAGAAATCTGGGTCATAGAGGGTTAAGATTATTTGGCTCAGGGCCTCGCTATCTAATTGCAAGATAAAATCCCCGATTCTTTCGAACGGCGGTACGTGCGTCACGTAGCAAACCTCCGGAGAAAATTCTTTAATCTTTGACGTAGATCGGTCAGATTACTCGGCCCAGAACCTCATTGTCCAAGATAAGATCCCTAATCCATTCGAACTACCGTACACGCCTCGCGTAGAAAAGTCCGAGCAAGTTAAGATTTGAAAACCAGGGTTATCGGTGAAAACCGAGCCTTCGACCTTCCACGTCATCGGCAGTTCTTCTTCTCATTTTCACCACTTTATCGCGATGGTGCGACTCGCGTTTCGTCGCGATACCGGCTCATTGATTTTCCGGAGTTAAGAAAAATATTTTAAACGATAAGTTTGAACTTGCAAACTTTCAACGTCGTACAAAGTAAGCGGTTGGCGTAGAATGATTTTTTAAAACGGTCTTAACCTTCCACGAAGCGCGGCGGATTTAACGCGGAACCTACCAGCCACTCTCCGGACATATTTAGGTCTACTAAATATATCCTTGAAGAAAAGGAGAACGAAGGAAGCGCGCGAATAGATCGATATATCAGCTCACGCGCGGCTACAAAATGACGGAGAATCTCAGGAAATAGCCGACCTTCGACGCATCGAATAAATTGGGCCGGCTATTCGCGGTAATGAAACGTCGATCTGTCCGTTTCCGTGGGAATTGACGGATACATCTGGCGTATCGAGAGAACGAGCGTATCTGCGATGAATGAGGCGGTGTTTCCATACGGCGCGACAATGGCGCGCGAGGAAAGTTCGCTCTTCGAGCATCGGCCTGGCCGATATCGCGCCGGACGAAGCCGGAAATTCGTGACGGCAAGCCGATATGTCGAACGTCCCTCGGTTCTCCCTCCTGGAAGCCAAGGTCACCGCGAATACCCATCCTGCGGAGACCGCCCCAATTTCCCAGCGGCGCATGCACTTCAAGACCATCCACGCGCCTCTTGGCGCTTACGCAGAGACCTCGACTTTTTCTACCCTCCGCGATCGACCTTTCTTCGAACCTTTCGCGCTCTAGCCACATCTTCCCCTCCCTTTCCGGGCAGCTTTGCGCCATTAACGACTAAATGCACCGATACTATATGCGCACCTATATCTTCGGTGACCGATCGAAATAAAGGAGGAGATGGGATTTTTATCGGTACGGTTTTTTCTTTGGCCCGGTATGGTTTTATTTTTTGATCGGTGCGTGATATATGATTATTTAAATTAGGCAGCGATGTCTCGTTTTAGACTCGAACCGTCCCTTTCGAATACCGACTATTCGTATCGCGTATTGACATTTCGTTATAAATATCGATCGTTTATTTAAAACACCGCTAAAAAAATGTGAGAAAGTACCGAGCCGATAAATAGCAGGCCAATTGACCGAACTCTTCGGCGGGACGAGGAAAGACGCGTTTACCTGTGACATATGGCGAAGAGCAAGGTCGCACTGTAATTTCATATTTAACCAGTTAGCGCAAGTGCTCTCGCGCTTTCGCCTTCGCTTCTGAGAATATCGTCACAATGGAGAAATACTTGGTCGATAGGTAATGGAAGCGGGTCGACGCATATGCATACAATAAGCGCCGCGATTTAATGGGAAAGCCAACGAGGTAGCGATTGTTTTTCGCTCGCTTGTTAGTAGGCTTAAATGATTTTACCAATTCCAATGTTCGAGATGCTCCACTAAAGCAACGTTTCTTAAGCTTCTCGAGCCGCGGTCCAAGACGATGGGAATAAATTCACGAGTAGGAGTAAAAATTAACTCGATCTTAATAATCCGGACTGCGGTACTGGTAACAACGTTGAACGTTATCGATGCGAATTTTTGCTTTGGATATATTTTAAGAAAGCGTATTATTATCTCTAGAACATCTCTACCTTGGGAATGTTTCCCGGGAATTTCGCGATGCGTTCGTGGCGTCTGGCGTATACGTTGCAAATTAATTGGGAAATACCAGTATGTTGCGTTTCTACAACTCGATGCATTCGAGGGTCGAGCTTCGCAAACGTCACGGTGGATCCGCCGCTGGATGTAATTAAGCGAATGTAACGCTCCGCGACTTCCTGGTCGCGTTTAAAAAGTGCAGCGAACGTAATGAGGGATTTGCAAATGCCGTTCGTAAGTGGCGCGTAAAGAACGTGGATTGCCGGTGAGGAAGGCCTGTTTTTACAGAGAAGAGCGTGCAATTTGCACGCTAAGTCCGGCCGAATGACAGTGATCGGTCAGGTTGCGCGGTTGGCGGTTGTGTTTGCAGAAGTTAAACGCGCCCTGGCTTTCGAGGACGGCATTGTCGAGGAGCTTCAAACGTTCGTCCGTTTGCGCTCGAAAAAGACCTCGTACCTTTTGCGCCGATTCATTCGCGTTCACGCTTATATTCGCCCCTTGTAACTTCGAGGTACACGCTGCTTCGAAGTTTTACCAAAGCGTACGAGCGAGGAGAAACGAACGTGGGAACAACGTTATTTTGAGCGCGATGATCGTACGTAGACTCTCCGATGCAACGGGTGTTAATGTTTCGAACAAGCCCCGACGAGAGCGTAAATCTTCGCCGGCCTAAAAAAATTTTTTTATTCCTCGTATCGAATATCGATGTTTCGAACACGACCGATGTATTAAAATTACATTCGTCATGTATAATCAACGATTAAGTTGGTCATTTTATTTTCAGTAGTGATATAAATTTCTTCAAATCGACATATATGTACGACGGATATAAAAGAAAAGTTAACTTGGCTCGGTCCTCCATCTAAAATAGACGGAACCGTAAATCTTGGCCGACACTTTGACTTTGAACGCTAACATTTTACAGACTAGCGCCGAAGTTCTACCCAAACACGTGCGTACGTACGCAAAGGACGATTAGCTCGACAATGACCTCGGGTGTAAAGCGAACGCGAGGGTAAATCTCGACCATCGGGAAGACCCTTCGATGCCTCGTGCGCTAGAAAAGGGAGAATTCTATTCCGGCCAATTTCTTTCTCGTTCTCGCCAATCTCCGGCCACCGTTGGACACGCACTATTGGAAGAAGTCCTTGGTAACGGCCATCTGCTTGTGTACAGAACTTTTCCATCGCGCGTCGTCAAAGTTCTTCCCGGCCATCTGTTTCGGATTGCCACGTCAATTTATTCCGACGCGGTGACCGCTCGTGGATTTTGATGAAAGCGTGAAGCACTTGGAGCCGAGTAAATTGCACGTTCCCCGAAGTCCGAGAAACGAATTGCGGTTCAAGGATGAAGCCGCGCTGTCCCGAGGCTATTCGATCTAAACGCATCGGTTCTGCATCCTCTCCCATCGACGTTCGCTTCCTACTTTGACGTTTTAATCGAGCTTTAGTCGGTCTTTCCGTGGAATCTTCTAACTCGATTTTTCATAAACCTCATTTTTCTCAGATTTTACGTATTCCAAAAGAAGGAAGTTGGATGTGAGTAATCGTTGAGGACCGACGAGTAATTCTCCTTCTTTGGTTTACCATTATTTATGTATTCGAGCGGTCATTGTTGCAAGAATTAGCCAAAATGTTGCCAAATGTGTTTTCAAACGGGTGAGGTTGACGTATGAAAATGTGTATTTAAAGTCCAGGGGGTGAATTTGGAATGCAAAACTCGTAATGTGGGTTAGTCGGTTGTACGTTCACCTTCGACCAAGGTAGGAAATATTTGTCCTTCGTGTAGGAGGGCACCGGCGGGTGGCTAAATTCGCCTCTGGGCGAAGACCCACTCCACCCCTCTCTTTTCGCGATAATTGGATAATTAAGTCACCCTCACGCCCGTCCGTTGCCCCCGGCCTCTGTTCCGGTAATTCAGTTCCAGGCCTCTCTTCTTCCTGCGACACAACAATGTGGGTCAATTGACGCGCGTTCCACGAGTCGTTCTCGATAGACGAATTCGTTTCGCGTATCCGACCACGGTTAACACCTCGAGCCACTACTCTGAATATCCGCTAAAAGGAAAGGGAGAAAAGAGTAAATAGAGCCATTCGGTCCTTTGCGTACTTCGACAGAACGAAGTTTTCCGAGAGCGCATCGTTGTCTGTTATGAGAATTTAAATAAAACTTACGAACCATTTATTTTGAACATTTCAACGGCTCTAATTTCAGGCGCTAAGCTATATTTCAAGAGCGTCTCGTTATTGTACGATACGTTTTGTATATCGATCGTATCGACGAGCAATCGACCACCCAAGTATTTTATTTCTTTTTCAAAAGATACATATCAAATTTTAACGAAGGATATCAAATATTTGGTAAATCTTAACGAGCCTCGGTTTACAGACAGGATACGATCCGTCCGATCTTCCGCCGTTCCTTTTAGCAAACGAAGCGCTCAAACATGATTAAGCACGTATACGCTATGAATATTTAGTGAAAGACCATCTAGAAAACGAGCGATGCGTAGAAATACCGCGCGGCGACCCAAACGTTATCCGAAAAGTTTGAAGTCTGAGCCGTCTTCGGGCTCGATCAAAGTTACGCTTAAAGGGTGATTAATGCGCCAAGAGTGATCTAAGTAAAATAAAAAAAAAACTGAAGGAACAAAGTCTAAGTAAAACGACGGTTATAGTTAGTAGTAGCATCGTTTTTCTCCTCCCCTCGGTGTAATATCTTTTACGTTTCGAAGTTATGTTTTTAAAGAGGACCACGGCTTGGTAGTCGGAGCGCATACCCGCATTATTCATACCCTCTTCTGTTCGTGACGGATCATCGACGTTCATTGTTAAGCACCTAGCAATAACTTGTTATCAAAACAGTCGGTTTACTATATTCGAGATATCTCGTTACCCGTACGCGATGCGTTAACATCTCCTGCATAACTCTGGGGATCGGAGAGGAGTATCGAGTCCCAAGGACGATGCAATCGAGCACCCTATAGTCAGCGAAATGAGCTAGCTGCACTTGACACACGGCGCTGCCCTAGCAGGAATTCGTAGCCAGCTTCCGTCGGCCAGACAGTCGAGCAGACTATGCAAATAATCCACGAAGCCATGTATACGCGCTCGCACACATGCGCGTGCCTGTGAAAGTTACTTTACCACCTACACATTTTCTCTGTGCACGTGTGTATGCACGCGCGAGCACGGAAGAGTCTCTCTCTCTCCCTCCCTCCCTCTCTCTCTCTCTCTCCCTCTTTCTCATTTGTGTACAAGCTGTGTTCGTTTGCTCGATCGTTGTCTAAGGTCGACCAAGTTCTCCGTTTCTAAGGTCATTTAGCGTACGATCTAGTACTTTACATTGGAGCACAATTATTTTTTTCAGATATCGGCTATTTCTAGTTTTACTTTATGTTCATTGCCACATGAATATTTTTCCTTTTTTTGTTCGATGCGTGGTTTCTTTTCGCGTCTGGTTGTAGAATTGCTTTTTCCGATTTAAAGAGGTAAAATATTTTCGGTGTACATCCAGTGTTCCATTTTGGGTTAGCCAAGCTCGCGGTAAGGTTTTTCTTAATCGACCAATTTTCATGGCGATACGTTTCTTAAGATTTGCCGTGAATTTTTTTGGGGTGAAATTTGAATAATTAAGTGGCCTTATCTCTTTTTCCTCGTTGGCTACCTTTTCAACGAAGTTTTGTGCATGGAATTTAGATATATTCCAAATCAGCCGTGCTTTGTTACACGTACGGCATAGAAGATCTTCCGAAGGAGTGACTCCCCTTCATTCTCCACCTAATTGACTATTTTAAGATTATTTTTCAAGCCGTATATCCCATAAGAAAATTCCGGAGGTAACCGGGACAGGCTGTTTCGTAAAACACGGAACGCGCCTACGAAGCGACTCCGTGGCTGGGGCAACATTGGGAATAATGCCCGTGAATGTATGCACCGCGTTGTTCGCCGCTCGTGCTACGGGCATCGTCGTTTGCCGCAGCATCTTTAAAAAAAAACGCTGCTCAAAGTAGCCTTGCACCTGACGCGCAAGGCGCGTGAATGGTTGTGTCCATAAGGTCTGTTGCGCCCGTAAGTTCAAGGTGTGGAAGTATGTATTTTTATGCCGCCTCGATACTGATCGGCCGGAGGATGCATTTTTTCCCAACCCCTTCGTACACTCGGATTAGATACAGAGCTTCTTTGCACCGCGTTCGCATATTTCCGATCCTTCATTTAATTACAATCCGAGCCGTTTCACCTTGCCCTATAAACCTGCATAATCGATTTTTATTCGTCCTTAATTCCCGGTTACGTCAGAGCCGATCGCCAGTTTGCGTTTCGCTAGCGTGTCAAAATGACGATGCGAATGAAATCGTACGTCGCTCAAAGCATTTCTGAAAGTTTTATACGCAAAAATTGTATCCGTACACGCTGTACCCCGACGAAGAGTAATTATCTGGGATAAATATCAAAGATCTATGCGTATATGTCGGTGCACTTAGGACATCTCAAGGTCTAGATACGCAAGAGCCCCATGTACATGGGATATCAAACTTTTCGATTATCGTTGAATTTCAAATTTGTCGCGCAATCGTGAGGCACGTATGACGGAAGGCCCTGTATATCGAAGATCTACGTCGTGGTACGTATACCCGTGCACTCGAAACATCTCGAGCGCCTGCGTATGCGAGCGTTGCACGTACACGGGACAGGATACCGTTGGACGGGTACATCGAGGAAACATACGGACACGTATCCGCCGATATTATCGCCTCTTCGTCCACACGAATGTGTACGCGAGTGTGTACGCGCATCTCTGCTACATATCTGTATCGCTTATAGTACAGTTCGTGTAACGCGCGCGCTCCCGATATACGCGCGTGGCTCGTATACCGCCTATCGTTCGTTTAATTTTGGACACATCGATAGTTAGTTTTATTCTATACAGGATCCTTCTTTTCAACCCGAATATTTAATTTTTTGATAATCGGAGACACTTTTAACGTACTTACCGGTGGAGCGAAGTTGTTTCTCGTCTAAAACGAAACCGCGTACGACTTTTGCACTGGACGTAACGAAAAATGTGCGCCGCTTAACGCTAATTTTATGGCAATTATTTCGGAACGATAACGCAATACGATCGTAAGATTGACATAATAATCCAATAGGTAAAAATATTCCACGACGTACAATAGACTTCGTAAAAGGACTAAGGTACATTTCGAAGAACCGTGACTATGATGCGCGTACGACGAAACATCGTTTAAACGTGGTAAACGGGATTTGAACTCGAATCTTCCGCGTGGAAGCCCAGGCCTCTATCCATCAACTACCGTAGCTCCGCGTATATCGCTCGGCTCGTGTATCCCTCGCACTCGTACATCGCATGTGCCGTGAATCGCGTCTGTTCTTCATCGTGCGTCGAGTGCGTCCATGTGGCGTGTATCTTACGCGCTCCCGTATCCCCTACACTCGTACGTCGCGCGCACTCGTGCTGCACGCGTGCCCGTCGTGCATCATACCTGTGCCCTAAGCGTCGCTCGTACATGCCAATGTTACGCGTATTTGACCTATGCTTCCTCTAGTTTTGCGCGCGCCTACGTACGCATTCGTCGCGTATGCCCGTGTCGTTCTCGCTTCGCGAATGCTCCGCGCCGGGCGTTTGCGTAAGATCCTTTGGCGTACGCCTATTTGGAGCCAGTCCTCGTGGCCTATCCGCTTTGGTCCTGTTTCGCGCACTTACGTTCGGCTCGATTCGCGTGCGCTCGCGTTGCCCGCATTCGTCGATGCCCGCGTTGGGCTTCTCTCGCGTATGTCCCTCTTCGGACGCCTTCGTGTACGGCCGTGCGCCCACGAGGAGAACTCGCCAGCCTTTTTGGTCGCTCCGGTCGAACGATCCCGCTCTTTCGCTTCGGAGGAATATACCGTTTGACCAGAAAACGGCGGCCCGGGCCACGTCGATATCTATTTCAGAGGAGATAGGTATTCCTGCGACGAGATAACGCCGATCGTTGCCCGACTTTATCCCTTTTGAGGCTCCCCCGGATACGCCTATTCACCAAACTCCACGCCGTTCCTCTGCGTTGGCCCGCTTTATCGCAGCCGCTTTTACGACCACGCCGATCGGCGGGCAAACCGTGACGAGATGCTTGCCAAACTAATTAGTACATCGGTGCCCTCGTTTTTTTTCTTCCTTCCCTGTTTTCGAACGAGAAATCCCCGACTTTTGCAACTGAGCATATTGTTTCTGCGTACAATGAGCTACCGAACAATGTACGTTACTCCGAAAGAACCGAACGAACAAACGCTGGTTCGATGTCGATGGAAAATTTGAACCCTTTGTGGAGCGAGTTGAAAGCTAATTGTTGACAAAATGGTTGACAAATTTCAACTCGCTTTTTTTTCGCGGTCGCGTACCACGTTTATGTGCCCATCGACATTTTTCGATGGATATCGAATTTCGTCGAAGGCTCGAAGAATACGGGTGGATGAAATATCGAAAGTTCGCTGGACCAAGCGTGTAGCCTTTAACGGGGACCATGCCGCGAAATAAAATTCCCTTCCGCTCAAAAAGCAGCGTTTAACCTGCTTTTCTATTACGCTCGCCCAGATCCGCAAAGTTTTAATAACGTCTCGGAAATTTTTACCGACGCGTGGCAAACGCCCTTATTTGCCCTCAAGAATTTCGTGCATTTTTCCCGCTATCTGGTCGAAGCGCGCCCCGTTTTTTCAAGCGGAAGGAAGAAATCGTTTGTCGAGCAAAGCGAAACTCGGGCTACTTTGATATCCATTTCTAAGGCGGTTGCTACTCCGACCGTCGGATAACGATATTCCTCGATCGATGCCATTCCCTTTTGCCCTCTCGAATATCCGATTTTGTCGATTGCCCGCTCGCTCGGTTCTTCGTTTATTCTCCTGCCCTTGCGCCAATTTTTCCTCCTCTCCGTAAAGGGAGCCGGGCGGAAACATTCGGATGCAAAAGCTCGGAAGAGCTTCTACCAAAATACCTAGCGGCACTCTAGGACTTTTCTGATTTTTTTTAATTACTTCGCGCGATAAAAGACAATGGCGCGAGGATATTTTTGTATTTTATCCTGAAGTTAACTCGTTTTTTTTTTTTAAATATAGGGCACGCCGTTCAAATTTTTCCGATCCTAATTATTCCAGGAGATAGTTTCGAAACGATCGGAAATATGTACGATATATTGCGAGCATTTGTGACTGGGGAAATTCGAGGATTTGTCTCAGTTCCCCAAGCATATTATGACACTTCCATGTATAAGGGATTTATCTGTAGCTCTTCACGTGATTTCCTAAAACGATTAGCACGACTGAATCATCGACCATTGCCTATCTCTCTTCCGGCTGCCACCGAGCTGCACGTTCTTCGGCTTTCGATCCTTCGCGAAGAAGAATCCTCTGGTAGTCAAGGCGCAAAACTCCACTCTGGGCATTTGGTCGCATTAAAAATCCATTTTGGTGTGCAATCGAAAAGAGCGTTTTGCCGCAGTGTCATGCGAGCGTAGATCCTCCCGGATGTGTTTCCCAATGGCGAGATAATGCCCCTCGTTCGGCCTTATTCCCTTCCACGCTTTCAGATACGCGATTTTATTGTATATTATGACCGGCAGCAATGATTCATCGACGGCTATTTATCTTCCAGCCTTTATCCTAGACCGCGTGTCTCTTTTATGCGCTGCTATCTTCTGGAAAAGTTTCAAGGCGGATGCGATTCGAGGTAGAAATCGGTTAGCCGAAATGGAGGTAACGGTTCAAAGTACGGTGGTCCGAAGAACGGATCCTCCCTCCTTAAAATCGATAGAGGTACCAAAGTGTGAGAATGGTGGAGTTATAAAGCGTCACTTTGATACGGATAATGCAACGAGCATTCTTCCGATACTAAATTTGCTTCGTTTAAATCGTCGGTATCTTCTAGATGAGTTTTAAAGCGAATTTGGTTCGTGGTAAAAATCGCTTGGTACAAATGCGTACAGGTCTTTCATAGCCAACCCAATTGGAAAGTCCAACCGATAGATAAATTTACGGTTTGAAGAATAAACTTTCTCACTAAGGGAAATTGTGTGGAGCTCTATTCGTGGAAAAAATGGTACATCTTCTTTATGTACGTAATATATTTCGAACGGTAGGAAACATCCATCGTTGGGAGAAAATCTGTCCGAATGACAAAACTTTCGGATATCGGGGTATCCGCATAATGTGTTTCCAGATGTGGGAGGCGTTGCCGTAATTTTTGCAGCCGTATGCACGCGTATTTCTGCGCAGGAATCCTTACTAACTTTGCCCGAATGTGCGAGGTAATACTCATTGTTTCGCGCCATACATTTCCACGTACATCGCGCGCGATTTCGCGAAACGATTCATCCGCGTGATTCATGGAGCCGCGCGCGGGATCGAGACTTTTATTACAAATCCTGCTCTCCCTTTGCGTCTGGCCATACGTAACATTTCTGAAAACCCTTTTTGACGCGTATGCCACAATGCCGGTACCTACACTACGTACTTCCAGATCTTTCTTAGGATTGAAATTTAAGTTTTGAAGCTCCGTAGTTCGGAAGTATCGAATACGACGATTCCGAACAACGGACAAATTGTGCAGATGCATTGGATAGAAGAATTCTGAATGACGAGTAAATTGTTCAGACGTATCGAACACGAGAATTCTATATGGCGCATAGGTTCACTGTCCAGATATATTGGAAACACCGATTCCATACGACAGACCCAACGTCCAAACGTATTTCACACGGACGACAATTCTATACCGCGGGTCTACTTTTCAGACGGCTCAAATGTAATGATTCTAAATAAACGGATTCTATTTTCGGGCGCTCTGGATCGATTAAACCTATCGATAGCGTTTTCTCTTTATGCCTAGAAAAATAAATATGTTGTAAACGCGATTGATTATGGATCAAAGTATCGGTACAACTTGGCAAACTTGGAAACTTATCCCCCAACAACGCGGCATGGAAAATTGTGCTTTTAACCGACTTCAAAAAAAAGGCCGTTCTCGATTCGACCCGTATATTTGTTTTTTTTTTCCTTTTTAGGGAGCAGACGATAGCACGAAAATGGGGCTGAGACGGCGGCGGAACGGGGTAAACAGAGCACCGGTGAAGTAATCAATTTGGCGAGGAAGGAGACGCGCAAGAAAATGATGACTGCCATGGCCAGGTTACCCTGCAAGCAAACCTCGCCTTCGCAGCAACCGAGGGTCAACAATTTTGAGAACAGCCGAAACTCCTACTGGGACATGCAGTCCAGACATCCTGCTCCGCCGTACGTTAGGAATCATCATCGACATACCGATCATACAGGTACGTCGCGTCTCGATCCTAGTCCTCTCTTCGTTACTCGCGATCACGATGTTCCCCTATTACGTATTTTACTTTGTTTGCCTTTGCTCGCAAAGAGAGTCTGGTTTATAATCTTACTCCGTTTAAATAAAACTCGACAGGATAGTAGCTCTATATTTGCGACAAGTGCAATCATAGAAAAATACGCTCGTTCCTTATTCCAAAACCAATACTCGGCAATGTCGTCGAATCCATACGTTCGCGTTGTCCACCGGATGTTTGGAAAATGATGGAAAGCGATTCGAACATTTGCAAACTCCTATAATGCCGTTAAACGTTCCCTAATTTATCTTATCAGAACTGTGGCTGTGTTGATAAACATCTTGATCGAAACTAAAAAAAATGAGAACATTTTTATGGGACAGCTCGTATCCGTAAATAGTCGAAGTGAAACGTTGAGAAGATCATCCACGTTTCGTCTCGGTGGAAGGTTAAGGAACGGGACGCGAGAAGGATGTTAGCGATCAAAACTTATCTAGATTTTGTTTACCGCCCAAGCGAAGGTAGCTGCGCTCGACGCACCGTCCTCGTTATTTACTCCATAAATCACGGGATCTTCCCGTGGATAATTTGTCGCGGCCTTGAGAAAAAGTTTCCATCGGCCGCATGCCGATTTCTCGACGACGAGTCTGGCTCCCTTTTAAAGAACTCCCCGACCGTGCCGATCAATCGACGGCTTTCATCGTCCAACGCTCAAAAACACGTCGACAAAATGCGACGAGAGGTTTTTTTCGGTCTGGAAGATAAAGCCACCCGAGGCGCTAAGAGCCCGACGAGCAAAACCTTGGATGTTTTTTGGATCCAACTTTTTTTTTCGCCCAGCCACTCGATCGATACGGTCTATCGGCTCGACAAAGCTCGATCGTTGTACTCCAACTCACGAATTCTCCGTAATACTTCTAGAATTATTCCAGCCATCCCTCGTAGAATTCGAAAGACGGTCGGTACCTTCTCGAGAAATTACGACGGGGATAAATCGTTTCTACGCGCGTCTTCGACTTCAAAGCCTCGTTCTTCCTCGAAACAAAGGGTTTCGTGGCCCAACGATTCGATTCTCCAAGGCGAACGATCGCTCCGCCTAAAACCTCGGACGTTCCTTGGAATCAATTTCTTCTCGTCGAGCTCGCTCGATCGATACGCCTCGTCGTCACCGTGCTTACATATCTCGTGGGTGCTCGTAAACTCCGGAAAGGCTCCCTCCGCGTACGTATCTCCGACCGAGCTCCCGTCGCCTTCTCCGTTTGCGCGTGTTTTTTTCTACCCTCGGTCTCGAGCCGCCATTATCGCGGTTGCAGCGGTTGCTCGGGTTGTCTCGGTCGAGGAGTATCCCTCCTGGTCGTCCCTCGAGGCGTGTCGAGCACGTGTCATCGATCACCGACCGGCCCGAGGGCTACGTGCCAAAATACGGGATGTTTAGCTCGTCTGACTTTTCGCACTCTCCGACAAATTCGGTATTCTTCTTCTTCTTCTTCTTCCATTTATTTTGAGCACAGACCACCGAGGTCGTTCGCTCTAGGATTCCGCATTCCCAAGGCTACGGTATACATACGACATGGAAAATTGACCATGGGCGTTGGATTCGAATTCGGATCAGCCGCGTGAAAGTCGAAGCTTCTATCCTCTGTATCACCCTGGCTCAAGCTCCTTATTTTTACCCGAGTATGGACGTCTGTCGACCTTTTCAAAGATACGTATGCGCATACGCACGTGTATCTCAGCGATAGAACCTTGGAATTTTGAATTAGGAGTAGAACTTAAAACGAGTTTTGACAAACCGAATCGCACGAATGCGTTAATTTATTTTACGTTTAAGAAATTGTCGGTGAAGGATACGGGTAGAATCTTATTCGTTGCAAACATTTCGGATGCATCGCTATCTTTCACGTGGAAGTCCTTTATCCTTTCTACACCGCCCAGTAGCCCTCAAAAACGTGAGTGAAGAGTGCAGATGTCTGGCGTACCGCTCGTCATTAACGCAGGAACTCGCAGCCGCACGCAGCGACGCACTTTGCTCGCTCGTGTCTCCCCAGCAAAGTGCGTGCACGTGCACGGATGCGACCGACAGTGGCGTAAGAGCCTAATAAAGGTTGATTCACACGCGCACAACGGACTATTTAGCTGCCTCGTGTTCCTTCTTAAATCTATGTTGTGGGCATACCGTATTCTAATATTAATATATCGTTCATCTTCGATCCGATAAATCCACGGTTCTCTGAGATCGTTTTTAGAAATCGTTTTTGATTGTAGATGAGTTTTATGTCGCTAAAAATAATACCAAAAAGGTTTTTTGGTTTGAGAATTTTTATAGGGTATAGTTAAATTGGAAAAAGTCTGGATAATTTATAAGGATTTACGATATCCAAACCGGTCGAAGCGGATATTTGTGGATCGACCTTAAAGGAAGCTACGTAGATGGAGGCGGAAGAATCGTGTTCGAATGCCTCTCATCGATGATGTATGATTTTTCCGTGCGATATGCGCGCTGTTCGTCACCCGGCGTAGAGTTCAATTTGAGCACAAGGCTCAACGCGATTTTCTGAATTCCAAGGTGTTACGATAAATGGCTAAGTAAATTCTGTGGTGGAGAATCCAATTTGCGCCATTCTTGGTAACGATTTTAACGCGTGGTAATGGTCCAGGAGATGAGAATAAACAAGTAAATAAGATTAATCGAGAATCTTCCGCGTTACTTTATCACGCATGTTTATCTGCGCGTGTCAAATAAATCGAGAAGGACTGGAAGGCACTTCCGTTTCTGTGCAATCATCGCCGATACTTATACCCTTCCGAATCCCCATCGTTTAGATAAATTAATTTTCTTCTCGAGCAGCTTTACAAGATCCTAAACAAGCATCCATAAGAGATTCCGATATGTACACCACCATTTTTCTGGACGATAATATCCCAACCAGATAAAAAGGGTTAAACAGGTTTCGTTAATGCGACGATTTTGATTTCTCTTTCTTATCAGCGGAACACGATGTACGGTCGCTGTATCGGTAAGCCCATATCGTTGTAATAACTTTCTACCGATATCGGCTACCAGTTCGATAAAGCTCGATCCTTGTACTCCAGCCTCCAAATTTCCGGCAATATGTCCGGGATTATTGCCTCTTTCCGTTGCTGCAGACGCGAAAGATTTTCACAACCCCTTTAACGATCTTCGATAGAGTTCAATGGTTTCCGTGCCCTCCATATATGTTTCTAACCGAAAGAAAGAAAATTAATGGTTCGACGATTTTGCAGCTATGGCTAGAATCGATCGTATCCGCAATCACGTTGTACAATACGATTGATCGAATTACGTAATACTGCTAGGTCCGTCGACGTCAAGCCGAAATAGATATCTTTAATATTTAAGCATTAATATAATTCTGCCGGTATCACCCTGTATCGATGCAAGTCGCACCGCTGCCTTGGTTCGAGACACGGACGCTTATACCGTGGATAGCTAACCAGGCATACTTATGATAATACGCGCGACAATAAATATTGGCTATCAAGTGTATCGCATTAACGCGATAAATAGTGTCGTGTACGGTGTGTCGAGTAGGTAAGAATTATTTTTCGTGGAAAGGCTCTCGAGATTCTCTTTCCCTTCTCGGCGCATATCGTGTAACCCATGTAAACAGACCGTTAGGGAGCGGCAGTTCCTCGAAGTTGCCTTTTTCTCTCCAATATCCCTCTCGGAGAGATAAAGGGAAGGAAATGTGGGGTGCACACACCCGTTCCTTCCAGACTGAAGAAGCTTAAAGGAGCTAACGCGCTCTCGTTCTACATTGTTTAACGAGTCTTTCGAATTACGAGACACCGGCTTTTCTCACCTGTTCGAAGCCATCGAACATCCGGAGCCCCCGAGACGATTTTTACGAAGCAGGCCGAATTTATTCGATACCTTGTGACAACGATACGTCTGATAAACTTGGAACTCTTTCGATCAACGCGTATCATTGTTTCGCGTTATTGGCAAATTAAAATGCGGTAGTGTTTCCGCAACTGAAATATTCGGTATTCGAATAATATAATATCCAAATATTCTGTCGATAAAATAGGGGGTGTTCCGAAAACGGGTAGTTGCTTTTGTAAGAAGGTCGCGTTGAAAGTTTTTCAGACGATATCGTATAGCGGCACGTAAATCGAGTACGAGAAGAGCGATCGTCGTGTTACTCGAAAATTCTTCTATTCGAATATTTAGGTTCTCCTAATGGTCCAGATATGGAAGGCTCCGCTGTTTCTTCAATGCCTACCGTAAATATTCCAACGCTCGCTCGCTAGAAAACGCTTTTCTCCGTGAATCACCGTTCGCTAAATAAAACACATCCTTAATCTAAATAAAAGCTTCCCACGGCTAGTTTCTCCGCCATTTCTTCTCGGGCCGATCGCTCTCGTTCCTACTTTCCTCCTGAATTACTTACACATATCGGATAAAGAAATTCTACCGTTGGAAATAAAGATGCCTTGCCCCTCTTTTCTTTCCAATTCTTCCGTCAACTCGGATTATCGGAGTACTCGCTCGTAAGATGAAACATTTGCGTAGATCTATATTTATTTATTTATTTAATAGTACGATAGGCCTGGCACTCGAGTAGGCCAGTAGTTTTCAAGGTGGGGTACGCGAGACGTCACCCGTGGGTACGCCAAAAATAATTTTTATACATTTTTATTATCTTAGTAACGGCTTTTTTGTATATTTTTTTAAATGTAATTTTTGCTCGGTCAGTGAGGGGGGGGGGGTTGAAGCCATTTATTTTATCCACCTTAGGAACACTCGGTCAAAAAAAAAGCTTGGACACCACTGCTCTAAGCGATAAACGCGACTGCCCTTTTTCGGTTTATTCGATCTCTTAGCGCAAATCACGGATTCAATCGCGGCATAGATTTTTTCCGTGCCTTCGGTAATATATCGGTGGAAAGAAGAAAAAGTACGGAAGGTATTTCGATGGGGGTTCAGAGGAGATAACGACCTTTAGCGCGGTACCGCGATACCTATACCAGAAATAGCGTGCGGAGGAGAGAATGTCATCGTATCCGTCGGTCGATTAACCGCATTACACTCGAGTCGTTTATTGGAAAGTCTTTGGGGCGGACGAATCGGTCCCCGTGCTTAACCGTTCGAGCGCCACGGCTGCCTATTAACCCTTTCAAGTCGGACTTTTTTTAAACACATTTGGAAACTCGCTCATACCTTTTCCATCGACGCGATAAGGTCGAATCAACGAGAGATCAATATTACCTCTCGCCTTAGACGGCTCGAGGAAGTTCGCTTTGGAAACCAAGCTTCCATCGACCTCACCGGCAGAGGTCGTCGATCCACGACTCGAGAGCTCGATCCAACCAGCTCGTTATTATCGTATTACGGTTTATCCAAAAAATAGCTCAAACCTCGTTTCTCCCTCGCGTATAAATAGCTTCGAGCTTGACCCTCGTAGTGTATGAAACATCTACCACGCGTCCCTTAGTAACAAATATTGACAACCCCCGCGCCGGATCATCCTACCTTCATCGTTCACCGTTATTCGTGTCGGTGGACCAAATCAGGTCTGGCGATCTACCGTCGCCCTCCGAGTGAACGGTGTTAACCGTGGTGACGTTTGCGCAGGTAAACGAAAGAGCGCGGTGGAGCTGCTGCAGGAGACGAAGGCGTTTTACGTAAAGAGCGAGACGGTGCTCGATCGCAAGCAGGAGCTGAAGAACAGCGGCCACCTCCAGGTCTCTCAGCTGAGCGCCCCAGGGGCACCCCCGAGGCTTCTCAGGAAGTGCGGCAACCCCTCGCCCTCCTGCATGCAACCGACCTCACCCTCGCAGCTGTCCACGAGCGTCGCGCCGCCCTGCTGCTGGGCCACGTGCCACGAACAGGATAGACGTAAGCGACACTCGATAGCCTTCTTACGCCCCTCGGCTCCTTCTTAACGCGAAAGCTGCCGCGACGATCGAGAATGCCTTGGCCTGGATGCCAAAAGCTCATTTTAAGGAAATCGGCAAAACTACTTTAATCGCGGTGTTATCCGCACACACGTAACGAAACGTAAGAAACGCGTTAACGCTCGGTTTACGGAGCGGATTATTTTGACCCGATCGCGAACTCGGGATCGATCCTACTGAATCGGTCCTATCGGTGAGAGCACTCTTCTCGGAGTTCTCTCGAATACGATAATTCTCTTAATAATGCTCGTTCGATAAACCGGATAGTCCGTCGAGCGGTGGACGAGATTCTGATTTCTCTCGCGTACCATATTAGTCTCGATAATGCTCGTTCGATAAACCGAAGTATCTCTTGACCAGCGGACGGGATTCTGAGTCCTCAACAAACACTGCCACCCGCGCTGCCACCGAAGAGTCCGCGCCTGGTCCCGCTTCCACAGCGACGCACGATATCAGGGCCGCCTAACTGCATCGGGGGAGATCAGCTGCAGACGAAGCTGCGCCGATTACTGAACACCGACAGCAAGGAAAACGTGTTCTTCCCGGACAGTCCGACGCAGACCGTCGTGCAGCCCAACGGAGTCGGCCAGGAGGAGAAATTCAGATACTCCCCCGGAAGCCTGTCGCCGAATTATCGGGAGGACGATCGCGTAAAGGTGAGCCCGGGATCTGCTTGCTCGAAAGAGTTTCTACGCGTAGATCCTTGGACGTGTGGATGTCGCGTCATATATTTCTTTGCCAGCTACTTCTTCTTCTTGACGTTCTTGAGCGATCGGAGAAAAGGTGTATGAAGAAATTGAAGCAGTCAATTCGATTGAAGCTTCAAAGCGCAGTCTTACTTTATTTCCTTCTCAATTACACGAGTACGTTTTTGATCCTAGACTCGTGCCGTTTACTCTCTTCTTGTAATTTTCGAGTGGGAGGAGGGAATATAAATTAGCGTTACATTTACTCGTCTTCCATTCTGCCACGCGCGACGCAAAAATTCCAAAGTTAGGCTTTTGCGCGCATTGAAATTACAGGGCAATCCTTTACTCGCCAACGGGCAGCGATGGATAAGAGTGGAGATACTCGGTGTAATCGTTAGAATCGGTTTATCTCGGTATGTTTGTCGATATATCTTTTTACTCGAATACATTTCGAGACGATCGGAAAATATTATTTTTGTCCAGCAGAATTTTTACCACCGTGCGGCGTATACGTGGCATTGTAACGGATACGCGACAGCTTGTTACGCTTCTACGCAACATCGAGCTTGTAAAACACATTGTTCGGTCTCATCGGTGTTGTACCGGTTCCGACGAACACCGGCCGGTACATCGACGAACAATGTATTCGGGAACCGGAAATTGAGCGTGCGTGCCTTGATAACTCGAATGTAAAGCACGTTCAATAGGCGATAACGTCGCTACTTTATTCTACGCACGTGCCGTACGATCATAATTTTCTCGGCGCATGGGAGGCAATTACCAAACTTAAGCACGGCATTACTTTTAGGGTGGGAAGACAGATTCCCGTACCCAGCTTCTATCCGAAAACCCAGTTTATCAATCGAACGTGCCGTTCGTCGCTACGTTATTTACTTGATTTTTGGTATCAACCGCTTCGGCCATTTGGCGTACCTATTCCGTATACTGGGATACTCACTTACCGGGAAGCAAATCGAATAAATAGATAAACGAATGAAACGCGTAATACTTCGTTACACGAAAAAGGTTGGGTATCAAAATTCGAATGGCCACTATCTTAACGCACGATATCGTTTAAGAAAAGAAACGAATACGGCCCGCTACTTCGCAAAGTCCACAGTTGCAAATAGAGGGTTGAAAGGTAAATCCCGAGCCAAGCAATGGCGACCGGTAGCGAAAGTCAAAGAAAGGAATCGAACTCGGTATGCTTCGGCTAGATCCATAATCGCACGTCCGTTTGTTCAGCACTGCGCGCCGCAGGACGTTCGCTTCAAGTTCGGCAGAAGCAACTCTCACTCGCACACGTCTGGAAGGTCCGGCAGGAAGTCGAACGCCTCGCCCTCCGTGGAAAACACGGTCTGTCACAAATCATTGCCGGATCTTCACACGAGTACGCGCCGACGTGCCTCCCTGTCGCCGCGTGCATCGACCAAATTATCGACGAAGCCGTTTGGCCATCACCAAACCGCCGGCAATTGCCCCGATTGCGAGACGAGCTCCGATTATTCCGAGCACAGCTTCAAGCGGGACTCCGTCTGTTATCGCAGGTAAATCAGTCCCCCCCCCCCCCCACCAAAGACTCGTATCTCTCGATACTCCCAAAATCGGATCGCGCTTTTATACGTATTTTGAATCGTGGACATAAATTTGTCCCCCTTTTCTCCTCGTTTTTTATACAGAGCATTGCGTCGTGTCCACGACTTACCCTCCTCTCTTACGTAATTTCCAACGTACGTCCGCTCTTTATAGCTCGAAACTTCGTTGGCGTGGTATTTATTTAACTCGTCGAAGCTCGATCGGGTCGCGTGTAAAACTATCGTGTCCGAGAAGTCAGCACTTTTTAGGTCCTCGAAGGACTAACCGCGATCCTGCCGCGTCTTCTTTCCACGGTGTACCCATCCATAAGTAAGTCTATACTTCCATAAAGAACGAGTTTTCCGCGTCGTCGAGTTCGAGGCGTTAAGGCGTTTTAGAGTTTCGAAAGACTTTTAAAGTAAGGATCCTCCATGAGTTTGAGAACTGCTCATTCCACGTGTTCCTTTTTTCTTTCGGATTAGCAGAGATTCAGCCGGGATCAAGGCGGATGTTCGTACAGTTGCCGATTACAGTTCCAGGCACATTAGGCGGTCGTTGGGCTCCGGGGGAGGCGACGCCAGTAGCGTCCTGTCCTCGGGTGGGAGGACCCAAAAGTCCTCGGGCTCGAGCAAACTGAGCCACGGTGCGACGGCCAGGGACTCGGGCGGCTCTTCCGGACATTGCACCCACCGGAGCGAGCCTCCGCCGAGGATACAAGTGCGTAACGATCCCCGGATCTCGCGGATCCTCCCTCGTTCGATTGGGTTGCAACGTACGAAACATCGATGGACGCGTCGATTGAAATTATTGGTCGAAAAAGGAGTGTACGCGGCAGCTACTGAAAGATGTGCGAACAAAAGAACGTCACGTTTCGTGCGTTTCAACCCAATGCGTGGAAGCAGACGTCCGCTCGAAGGTCGTCAAAAAAAAAAATACCCGTAAATCGTCGAAATTAATCGTCCGCAAAATTTGTATTTTTATCCTCGCAATGTTCGAAATTACTTTTTGGAATTTTCTTGCCACCGCGAACTTCGAACAACGATTGCGCGAACAACGTTGCCGTAATTTTTGCTTCGACCGTTTACGCGTATTTTTCTTATAGCTGCTCGAGCGTATACGGCTAGAACGATGGTTTATGCTTTCGTAGATGTAGACTTATTAGCTTGCTTAATTTCATTGAAATCTGCGAGGACCAGTGCCGAAGCTCATCTCGTTGACGCAAAGAAAAGTATTTTCGACGAACGAGCGCGATCTGAGTATTCGTACGCGTTAGAAGTCTCGTAAACCCGTTTCTAATTCCCTTCAAACGAGAATGTATGGACAAAAAAATATATCCTGGAGAAAACAAACCTTTGCCTTTCTTACTCAAAGTCAAGACTCGGTCTGGAAAACAAATTCTCGATCGATCGGTAACGATAAATACTTGGCGAATTAAGCGATTCCTTAAAATGCGCAATGACATCGGAGATGTCTCCTAAGACGAATTTTCGTTTCTCGAAATGGAAAAGTAGGCTCATATATGCGTCCTAGAGAAGATAAACGCCTTGAGTTCGGTGAGTTCATTCGTAAATTCAGATCGGCTCGATCGCTACGGTACACGGCGGTACGCGAGAATATCGTCCAAGTGCCTCGTTATTTTAGGATTGCTGGAGTCACATACGCAGAGACAGCGGGGCGTCTACTCAACACTCCACGGAGAAGGATCGCTCGAGGAAGGGGAGCTACGCCAGCGGTACGCCACCCTCCGTCGTCAGGCACTACAGTCCTGATTCCGAGAGTAGCAACAGTCAAACGGATTACAGTCCAACGTGCAACTCAAGGTACTCGGGCATTTAGGCGTTAATTCCGCTATTCTCGTCTTAAAAATAACGAATATCGGATGGAATGTGGTTCAACGTGCACCTCGAGCTATTTAAATCTAAATGTTCGGACTATTCTTTTATCTTCGAAAGATAGGGCAGATTACTTAACAGCGTTACGTTTAAGCGTCCGGTTTAAAAGAGTAGCCCTTAGGCAAAATAAGCGTTAACGGTCGGTGACGAAAATGAAAGGAGAGAAAGAAGAGGACAATAGTAATGACGCTTTATCGCAACAGGTTTTCGGATGGCTGGAAAGAGGGTCGTGGGCGACCGATACTAAGATCAAAATCCGACATCAGCGATCGCTACTGGCGTCAGGACAATGGTAGATCGAACAAAGTACCTGCCCGACCTCCTCGATCCGTGACCCAACTGGAGAACTTCTTCGACCGTCTGGGCCTGGATTCCGACAATTACCAACGCATCACGGAGCCAGACTCGAAGACCTCCTCACCGGTCTTCTTCGACAGCGTCAGCTCGGTCGATTCGGCGCTGGGCCTGTATTCTTGGGTCGGCAATAATCAGGGGAACCAGAGTGTTCAGTGGCAGAATAATAATTGCAGCATCGGCATGGGGAACGACGATTGCAATCAGAGGGTCGGAGATCCCCCGAGTATCGTCGAGCGCAATGCTCGTATCATCAAGTGGCTCTGCCAGTGCCGTAAAGTGCAGTTTGGTTATAGCTAAACAACGAGTTTACGGAGGATGCTTCGTAGATTTTGGTGTAATCCTCGATCGAGTCAACGTTTTGACGGATGGTTCCGTGAAGAAGTGTCGATCGAAGGAAGGAATTTTGGTTGATCGTATTTCGATGCGGTCGTTACGACGTATTTTGCGAATATATCGATGGGAGAAGTTAGGTTCGAAATAGACGTACTCGAGGGATCGGGATTGGATAAGGACATTCTAAGACGTAGCCTTTTGAAAACTTTAAGGTTTAAGTAAATAAGACTCGCTTACGGGTAAACGAGATACGTGGTGTAGGTCAATTAAATTATACGGGATAATGAGGGATGTTAATAAATCCGGTTCTTTTGGGTATGCGTATCTATTATCGGCGTTACTTCTTTTATCGATATAACGAAAAGAAATCCAATGTAACGCATGAGAAATTACTTGACGATGTTTATTCGGATTTACACTATTTCATGGAACTTCCATACCGCGTTTGATCTTGCCTGGCGACGTTTCAGAACCCGTTTGATTAGGTGCACATATTAATAGCGGGCTTCTACATCGAATTGATCGTAATTATGTTTTGAATAATAACGAATATTGCTATGATCAAAGGTGTATTATGCGATTCTGTAAATAAGTTTCGATATTTTTTTTTTTTTTCAAAAGGCACCGAATTAATTTTTGCACCTAAAGAAAATTAACCGAAACGATCGTTCTCTCAGCCAGCTCTACCGACGATAGTCTTGAACCTGCATTCTGATATTGCATTTTTATATATTATATTCCGTTTCATTTTTTTTTTTTTTTACTATGGAGAAAATGTGCCATCTACGCTTATTCCTTGTTACGCGACTCTGCCTTACTTCTCGTGCTAAGTTGAATTTAATTGGAATTTTAACGTTCACTTTGCGTGACCTTTTACTTTATTTCTAGATCTGTATCGAAATTTGTACATACTAATGTTTAAGTAGAATTTTGTCCAATGTTTTTATCGAACACAGTCATGTAGAATCCTAATTCTTGTATAGTTTTGTCTTTCGGTGGTTAAATTTGTTATTGCGTTTTGTAGGATTATTAACCTTGTAGCGAGTTTATGGTACGTTGTGCGAATACTCTTCCACGTTTTTGGGTAGAGGAGGCGGTGTAATTTACTTGAGCGTTGTGAGAAAGAGAATGAGAATGACGCGTAGGAAGATTATCGTATTTTAGGTTACAAATTGTTTAGATCTAAACGCGCATTAGACTGTTGCCAAAATTAATACACGCTTAATCTCTGCCGCGTGGAAGAGTAGATGAATCAAATATATTTATGTTAACTTTATGGAAAAAAAACGTATAGGATATATTTTAACAAAGAATTTAAAAGTGTTGCCTTTACTTCCTGGTTCTTTAAGCCACGAATTTTTAATGTCTACACGTGTTATGGATCGATGGATTTTAAGAGAGACAGGTGGAAACTAAATTCTTTTACGCGTGGCTTAATATGAAACGATAACTGAGATGTGATTCGATTTTTCTAGTTCCGTAGGAATTGACGTGATGCGGTAGTTCTGTATCGCGAGTCAAGTAGAGCATTTCCCTGTTGTATTATTATTACAAAAAAAAACTTGCAATAATTGAAATAGAGTTCCTGCTTATTATTTCCAGTTGTCCAACGTTTCTTTTATTCTCTCCGATATCGATGGAGTAATTGAAGAAGCGCGAAAGCGGTGGGCTTGAAGCATAATCAATTTTAACTTTACCTGCTACTTAAAGAATACGTTTTCCTTAAAACCTTTATCAATGGGATTTGAATAAGGAATTCAGTAGAATATTCACATTGATATTTTTATATTCGATGATCGTTATTCGCATTTTATCCAAATCTCCTTTCTCTTTCCTAGTTATTGCACAATGACTCATAATCGCGAATTGTAAACCGTAAATTGCAATGCAACTTTTGCCATATTTCAGCACAATATAACGGAGTGACCTTCTTAATTTCAGGAAAGCCAAACGAATGCGATGTCGAGCGTGAATTTGCAAATTTAAGATTACTATTCATTATACCTACTCTACTTTATGCCTCAAAAAATAAAAGATCTTATTTTATTAAGAAATTTATTCTAATTGTTTAATATATATATATAAATATATAAATATATTTATACGTACCTTTAATATTATACAAATTCATTGAAATCGTCTATATTTATAAAATATACTTCATAATGCTATTCTTTAATGACTAACAGGACATAAGTAAGTTAAAATTTTATCCGGCGGACACATCTCTGTGTAATATGTATAAGATTTAAACTTGATACGCTCGCTTCGAAGACATAAAAATGGCACGATTCGCGAATATCGTTTTCTTCGGCGTAATTTAAAATATACTACCCGCTGTGCAATAACGCGTGTAATACGATTAGATATTTCTTATTTTAATATACAACTGCTACACGAAACGTGTAATTCAGTGTGCGGCAATCATTGCACGATGTATCCAATGTGATTTTGGATACCACGTAACGTAAAGAAAAGAGATTGCTAGTGATTTGTACATTGTAAAGAAGATAGGATCTGTGTAATGTAAAATTGCATTAACACGATCGCTCTCGTTTCAAGTGATATAAATGTTGTAGTAGCGGATCGACTAGTGGAGTTGCATAGCTTACAAAGTGTGTTAGAAAACCCGAAAATGAAACTGAGACCATTAACTATTAACAGTCATGTTATCAAGTACGACAATGTAAAGCGTTACTGGAGTAGTGCGTTAACCATTTCTGTAGCCGTATAGCCGGTATTCAGTGTACTTGCAATTTTCGAAAATAATACTTAAATGACGGATAACGTTTGTCAATGCCGACATAGTGGTCAATTCTGAAATGTTTCTGCACAAAATCGGATATGCAGAAAGTACAATTCTGCATACGCATATATATGTATATTTTGCTTGTAACTTAAACAGCACTTATTTATAAAAAATTTGGACACAATACCGTTTTTGTTAATGTTTGCATTATGTGTATTAAAGTACATAAACAGATGTATGTATGTATGTATGTATGTATGTATGTATGTATGTATGTATGTATGTATGTATGTATGTATGTATGTACGTACATACATAAGCAGACTTAGAAGCGTTTAAATAGTTATATACAGAATTCCATCTAATATCGTAATTCTGAATATATATATAATGGTACATTTTTTACGTAGAGTTTATTAGAATTCTTTGGCATAATATACGGTAGTCCCTGTACTTGCCTAGATAAATTATAAAGGACCGATATTTCCGATTGATTAGGAGCAGTTCAAACTGTACTACCTGTGGCTCAAAATTGTTATCGTACAGTCTTGAAGATACAACAATGTGTATTGTTCATAATCTTATTTTGAACAGAAAACGAAACATTATGTAAGCAAACTAAAATAAGATTATGCGTAGCTTCTTGAGAGTACAAGCACAAAGTGTGTTCTATTTCTACTCTTATCAAAGTTTAAGACTAACAAATGTGTCATTAATAAATCCCTGTAATGTTAAATAAAATTCTTCTATGTTCGGAAATTCCGCTCTATACTACATCCAAATGTTAATCGGGCGTCATCATAGAAGAGTGTCGCATCTTTTTTTCAATCACCTACAAATGAATCTCAAGAAGTATAAAAATAGTGTGTGTTATTCATTTTTCTCTAGAAATACATTTTGCGTTCGTACAAGTTAAATAACATTATCGAAGGAATTTGTATAAGATTATACTGTAATGCGCTTTAGATCTCGACCGACATGATGTACTTGTATCGTGTACTTCGCATAAATCTGACTTATTTTTCCTTACCATGAGATTTGCCCTATTTTTATGAATAGGGACATTTGTCGAAATTCAAATCTACGTTTATATTAAAGTATGTACTTAAAGTACGAAACATAGATACTTTTTCATATACCGTGTGATGAATGCTCTTCAGTGTTGTTAAAGTCACCAAATCTTAATTGCTTTTCTATAATCTAGTCAAATAGAACAAAATATGTTAAATTTCAAAATAATATTATTAAATTCCTTCTGTGTATCACTCTATTATTTTATTCCATAATCCAGTACCTAGTTATTATACATAACGCTACTCGAAAATTCATTCTATAATATATTATATTTTTATTACTTCATAAATAAGATAAACCTTTACTCTTATAATTTTCAAACTTTGAATTCGTTTCCACTTATTATTTCGAATTTCATTTCTGATAAGTATGACCAAGAATAAACACATTTTTTGCCACATTTACTCTATTAAGTGTCCCATGCGTGAAACAAAGGATTTCAACATTTCTTTAATTAAAAAATATAATTATGCTAAGTTAAAAAAAAGTATTTTACTATCTTTCTACAACTTATATGTAATATTCATAATAATTTGCCATATATCAATATATTTTGCATGTATGCTTTATTACTTAAGAAAGTTTCTACATAGCCTCGCGTTTATATCATTTTCATATTTCAGTAATCGAGAGTATAAATCATACTGTCGATTTCAAGAAGTCAAAAATCATCATCGATCACGTGTCACCACGACTACCATTCACAATTGCGGTTTCAATAATAAAAGTATATGCATACATACCAGAACATTGTTCGTGCAAAAAAATGTTACAATATATACAATTTAATGCGTTCAATGCACGTTGCTTCAAATTACACACCTTGCGATGTCGTACAATAATACGTCAAAAACATAACGCATCAAAAATCATCGCCGACCACGTGTCGCCACGGCTGCCATTCACCTCTACATTATACATAATAGAAGTCATACACGGCATCGATTGTACAAAAAAAAAGACA
The DNA here is from genome assembly GCA_038496175.1 of Ampulex compressa. Classification (NCBI taxonomy): domain Eukaryota; kingdom Metazoa; phylum Arthropoda; class Insecta; order Hymenoptera; family Ampulicidae; genus Ampulex; species Ampulex compressa. The sequence continues at coordinate 104,145 of JBCFXI010000422.1, read as the reverse complement.
ATACTACAGAAACATAACTTAATATACTGAATGAAAACCTGGTTCAAATTACACATCTTACTGTAACGTAGAATAATCCAATAATGTTGCGGGTAAACACACGGCGCACGGGGACTCTCTGTTAATAGATTGCCAGGAACCAATCACGATTCAAAGTACACAGACAAGTATTACTTCCTCCCTGTGAACGTTAGGTATACCTTAGTACCGATTATTTCGTGGTTAAGATGTGCGTCCAAGACTGTGTCATTGCATGTTAGTAGTGATGTGGAAGTTTGCAATAGTGGAAATATGACGAAAATAAAACTATTTATTAATATTTTATTTCTATTTTTGGCAACGATATTCAACGTAATATCAGAATGCTCGTCCGACTTTACAAGCACACAATTATGTTATGACCCCAAATGCAAGGGTAATTGAAGCCATACTTTATCATAGAAACTAATTGACAACATATTTATCCTACTTACTTTCCTCGCCTCTATTTCATGGTAGTTAATCATATTTTTCACTTAGAACCCGTTTCATTTGCTCGGACGATGACATCCTATAATGCGAATGCAGTAGGGATGCTGTCGTTTCCTTCTAATGCAGTGGTCACGGTTTACAGTAAAGAAAGTGGCAAAGGAAGAGGTGTATGGGGTGTAGAGGTAAATATTTTGCCCTGTTATTAAATTTGATACACATGCCTAATACAATTTTATTTCATGTTCGGTTCTAAGGTATACGTTAGAGGTGCTAAGGTTCTAAGTTTTACATTGGATCATGATTAAACGTGTTTATATATTGATTTAATGTTTGAGCCAAATCTAATGGAACACTCTTGTAGTATCTACAAATATTGCGGTTTGATTATTTACTGTTGAGTATTTTGTTTATTACAGATAAATGGCCTAAGGGGATATGTGCCGCAACACTTAATAAGAGAATATAAAGTTCTTCATGCAAAGCTTCTTCACAAAGTATCGGTCAAAGTAGGTCCTAAAGAAACTAATACATCCATGACTAACAAAGTTAAATCCAATGAAAGTATCACGCATTTACATACTGTGGCAAAAAATGGAGAGCACGTGCATATAGAAGCCAAGGATCCTAATCTGAATGTGAAAAAGGAGAATTTAGAGGGCTTGCCGGTCAATCCAGATAGTATATCGTCCACTTATGACGTGGTAGATGGAACAACATTCCATTTTGACCATACCACATTGTCGCAGCAAACTACCACCACGAATAAACCTGTAGAAGCTACCACAGTACCGTACGAACCAGAAGCAAATAACACTGTTGACTCAATTTTCGATTCGGTAAGAATCAAAACAGATACAAAAAGTGATGAATCAATGAAGACGGATCATGCTGAAAAGGTTAGCTCTATTGAATCCTCTCAGAATTCAAGCAATAAACCTGAAATTTCACAGGTTAGCAAACTGGAAAAGAAAAAGGTGTCTTCCACTGTATCTGATTCTCCTGAGCTGGTGCAGGAACATCAAGATATTAAACTAACCGATTCTAGTAATACTACAGATATATTGAAAGGTACTGATGAAGGAGGTGTTGCGGCAAAGACTGAAAATGTAGATTCATTGAATAATATAAAAACTCAATCTGAAGTGAAGAATGTTGGCCAAGATAAGCAGATTTTGCATAATGATCCAAACGCTGGAATCCTGAAAGCATCCGACGAAATATCAAATAATAAGGAAGTACATGAACACTCGATGAATGTACGGGTAGCTTTGCCAGTCAATGTCTCGGATGGTATTGCGTTGTCTTCTAATGATACTGATTCATTAACGCAATCTAGTGTTCCAATTAAATCTATACCTGAAACCACAGCGCAGCTACAGCAAGATTTAAATAATACACTTGACCTTGTTCCTAATTTATTGCACACCAAAGCAAATAATGAAAGTGATGAATTATTGAAAACGGATAATGTCGAAAAGGTGAGCTCTGAACAATCCTCTGAGCAATTAGCTGACAAACTTGCAATTCCAAAAGGTGATAAACTAGAAAAGGAAAAGGTATTTTCCATCGTGCCCGGTATTTCTCAAGAAGTACAGGAACGACAACAGATTAATGATACTGAAAGTACAGAGAATGTAGGAAGTACAACGTCGTTGGATAATGCAAAAGTTAAATTAGAATCAGAGAATGTCTTACAACAGTCGCAGGTTTTACACAGTGATACCAATATTGATACTTCAAATTTATCCAATGAGACATCTACTAATAAAGACATACACAAACAGATGGTTGATGTTGATGCAGATACAAGCAATAAGGATGATAGTATAAGTGCTGTATCTGAATTAGCCGATGCAAAACAAGTGGTTTCCAGCTCTTCTGAACAATTACAGGATAATGGTGTAAGTAAGGATAGTGAAAACTTAAACGCGACTGATAATGTTCACGATACTTCAATGGTAAATTCAGATTTGAAAGATGCGACGCTCAATGTAAATCTCACAACACATTTAGATTCAGAGACATTGGAGAGCACTTCTCAACTTGATACACATGAGAGTAAACCTATAGTAGAACCAATTGAGGCAAAATTATCAGATTTGGAAGAACATAGCGACATTCTTCCTGACGCAAAGTTGACCTTGCCTGAACATAAAAATGTTGAAGGTTTGGAGGTGAAAGAACTCAAGGAAGAAAATAATTCTAAACAAATACCAATGCCTGAAATATCCCCAATTGATGTTCCATTGGCAGATGAAATTGCAGAATCCTTTAATGTTCCTTCAGATGTTCCTATGATTGTTGAAGATCAAAATATAACTTCTGAAGAAAATTATTCTAATACCATTGCGACTAAAGAAGATGTTGTGTCAGAAGAGAATGCTAAGGATGACCAAAAATTGAAAGAAAATTCAGTAGACATTGTTATTAGTGAACGTAAAATTGTACCAGCAGCCAATTTGTATAAGGGCAACATGCTTTTGCATAGAATGATCGATGATAAACTAAATGTAAATGTAAATATAAAGAGCAATGATACAGTGGCTGAAAAAATTAGCGCTACCGAAGTTCCTATTGATTCAAGTATATTTTCTACACACCCTGATGAAATTTTGCAAGCCCATGAGGTGACGGAGCAGCCTAGTGAAAAGGACACGATCTTGGAGCACATCTCAAACTTCAATGAATTTCCTCAGAATCGAAATTTATTGAATGTAGAAGAGCAGGAGCAGCATGAGGATGGCAAGTATCTTCAAGCAAATATCTAATCATTTTATTTTATTGATATACAAATGGAACTTTAATTATTTTACGATATTTTTAGTCGAACATCCTGCGCTAAATGTAATAATGGACAAGACTGATACTTTCAACCTTAAAACCTTACCTGAATATGGAAGTGTCATAAGCGACGAGGATAAGGTTTTACCTGAAAGCGTAAACGTTGATACTCATGCGGATTTAGGAACATCCGCGATGTTGGAAAGTATATTACACAATGTGCAAGGTAAAGTATGAATCTATCAAAAATTATGTTGCAAGAGAAATATAGGTATTAAGTACTAATACAAATAAAGTACTAACAAAAATTTTTTTCCACAGTTCCACAACCAGATACGTGTGCATCCGATGATTGTGAAAATATTATTGATAATTATAAAGCACCTTCTTTGGAAGATGTGAGTGTTCAAAGTATTTATTCATCAAACATAATGTCAAATATATTCATTGGTACGTAGTTTAAGAGACCCCTTAACGAGCGCCCTCTAACTTTCTTTGCAGGAGGAAACGTTGGAGGACGAGGAAAGTGCCGAAACAGAGGAAGTATTCCTTGATTACAATTATTTACTGACTTTAACGTACTTGAGCGCAACTGTTCTAGCAACGCTTGTGTTTTCCCTTGGATATTATTACATCGAGGTACATACCAATGTTTCTTTTATATGCACGGTTGCGATCATACTTATACGAATATCTTTCTTTTCTACTAGAATATGAGACGAGATGGAGAACTGATAGCCAAGATCAATAAACTTGAAAAGGATTTGTTAGTTTCAACGACAGAATGTACAATGTTGTCTGAAAACTTGAAACTCACAAAGGATAAGGTAAATATTACATTTGCGATTTGTTATACAGGTTTTCATAATTGTCCGGTATTAGAACAGAAATTATGTTTCAGTTAAATTCCATAGAGGATGAATCGTTTGGATCTAATGAAATGGTAGTTTCTTTGAAAGCTGATTTGGAAGCCTCACAGGTAGGACTTAAACCCATTATGTTTATTAAATCCAGCATGTTTCGTTATGTACTTGTGTAAAGGTTTAAAACCATTGTGTTTTATCTTTCTGTTAAATATCTTAATTATGAGTTTGTACATGGCATTTTTACAGAATTCAAAATTAGAACTTGAGGATCAAATCAATATATTGGAAAGAGACTTGGAAAGTGCCACCGAAGCTGGCTTAGAATTGGAAAGAATGTTGAGAGAGGTCCTTTCGTCGAATAACGACGTTAACCCATTAGCACAGTCTGTGGAAGAATTGCAAACAAGACTCAACACTCAGCAATCTGCCAACGAGTCTTTGGCAAGTGCTCTTAAACTAAAGACACAGGAGGTGAGTTAGATTCTATTTGTCTCTTCATACATGTTCATCTGCTTTGAGAATGGATATTATCTAATCGTTGTATTTTATGTTCTACATATCGCAGCATGAATTTGATAAATTAGAGGTGTGTAGCGAAACGGAGCTTTTAAGAGCAAATTTTATTTCTGAAAGAACCTTGCACGATTTAAGACAGTAGAAGAGTATTTCTCCTACTCTATCTCTTACGGTGTAATTATTTCTAGCTGCAATCCTAACGCGTAGATATTTACATCTATCGGTACTATTGCAGAACGAAGCGTTAATGGCAGATCTGAATGGTATGCAAAAAAAATACGACGAACTAGAATTGGAACTTGCACAAATAACCGAAAATCTGAAAGCTGAAATCAATCTGAAGCGTAACATCGAGCAGACATTTACGGATAAGGTGCAAAAATTAGAGATGCAAATCAAAGAAGTAAGTCGATAGACGATGAAACGGTATCGTATTTGGAAATTGTATATAGCATTAGAGAGGCACGTAATGGACAAAAATGTGGGTGTTTGACTTTCTCAGATTTCTACAGAACGATTAACCTTAAGGAAAGAACTGAAGGAAAAGGAAGCGGAGGTAAAGGATTTCGCAGATGTTATCAACCAGTTGAACGTGAATAATTTGGATCTGGAGAAATTGTACGACGTGTCTCACATTAAAGCGGAGGCGACGGAACTTCTCGAGGAAAGAAACGAACTGAGAGTACGCCTTAGCGAAGTTGAAGGTGCTCACAATTTACTCGAAGGTATTTTGACGCTCCGCACGATAAGCTTATATTTTTTATGTTCTTACCTTTGACTCGTAAACGCATACATTTCCAAGTTTAATTCAGCACGCACTTTCTAGAATGTATATTTACTCGGAATACCGAATATCGATTGATTTTATATTAATTTGATACATTTTCCAAAATCAATCGTACTTTTATTCGTTAGAGCATATGAAACTTATAAAGGAGGAGGTGTCAGCATTGAGCGAACAGTGTAAAGCAGCGGAGAAGGAAAAGAAGGATGCCGAGACACGATTGGAAGTCTTGTCTGCATTCTTCAACGAAAAAGAGGCCCAGCGACAAAAGTGCGAAGTTATATTTAAGCATGGCGTATATACACATCATTTTCAGTTTATCGATCAACTTTGTTTTACTCATTGTTATTCCATAGGGAGGAAGCGGCCTGGCTGCAAAAACAAGGAGAAGTTATGTCGACCGTCGAGAGAATCCAAACTATGCAGAATGAAATACAGAGCTACAAGTAACGATCCGACTTCGTTTAAAAATATCGAGCAGGTATCGCAAAGTCTACAGGATATAGCGGTGTTAATAATCTGTGATTTATCTTAGGCAACAGTTAGAGATGTTAAAACGCGAGATAGTCGATCAGGAAAGGGAATACAAGGGTCAAATTTCCGTTCTCGAAACTAAAGCTCACGAACAATGGGTAAGGAACGTCATAGATGTCGTTCCAAAAGCAGTCTCGCCTATGAGCTACACGGATTTCGATGAAATTGGTCATGGCAATAGATTTACGTCGATGTGCCGTAATAGTAGCCGTAAATATCCTGCTAATAATGAGAAAAGTACGATTATATACCGAATTTTACAAGTATAGGAGCGTAGATCATTTTCCATAATTTTTTCCATAATTTTCTATAATTTCCATTTTTGTTTTAACGACCAATGAAATATTTAAAGCTACAATTATAGTCACAATCGTATAGGTAGACTAGTTTCGCAAGGATCAATTTTGTCGAAATCCGTGGAAGTCATGGACGATGCTCCTCGTCGCGTTAATATCGTCCGTAAGTAATACAAAATCCACGATAAATCGGTACAAATAATATTTAAGGTCGCTGCGCGGCAAAGCGAACGACGTTTGGAGGAATCTAAGGCCGAAGCGGGACAGTTACGCAATCGGCTTACGCTCATAGAGAAAAACATAAACGATGCCGACTCCGAAGTGAAACTACATCGTAAGTATCTCCGTACGATCGCACCTCGCTTTAATCCATTATATTACGTCCAAACTCCGTACGCGAATAGCGTTTAACGATGGAAAAAAAGTAACTTACTCTTAATCCGTCAAAAACATCTATTCGGTTATTCGTTGATCCTCTGTAGGAAAATAATATCTTTCGAGGTCCATCCACCGTTGGTGCCTCTTCTTTAAAGCAGCAAAGCGTTACCGAAAGACCACCGTTTCTCAAGACACTGTGTTGTTAAACTGATTTTCAAACAGGCCTGGAGGCGAACGGGGAGACGGCAACGTCGCCTCCGTTATTCATAGGGGCAGATTCATCCAGTTCTCCCATAATGTTTACCGGTACCACAGGTGTCCCGCCACCGCCGCCGCCCTCTTACATGCACTGTACGCCTCCGTACTTACCTCTGCTCCTGCCTTCCGGGCCAGGCGCACGTCCTTACGAGGTTGGCCAACGGCCACCTCCCCTGGGCGGTCGTCTCTCCTCGCCACCGCCCATACCCATGCACCCGCACCCACCTCCATCCGGCAGATACGACAGCGCTAACTCGCCGCCTCCCTTGATGTCTCCGCATCTGCTTCCACCCTTCAACCACCACAGATCACCGCCACCTCCGCCGCCAAACTTCGGTAGCGATCCCATGCATCTCCTACCTCCTTCTAGTGCAATAATGCCACCGCTCCTCGGAATGCCCACGTGGGCGGAAGAATCACTGCCGCCCCCACGACACTCCGGCTTTCAACCCCATCAACGAGAGCAACGTGCTCGCAATCACAAAGGTTTGTTGGAACAACGTGCCCGATACCGGGCCAGAACCGGATACCCATGACGTTTCACGTTTGCCGCGTTCATCTCTTTGACACTGCTTCGAGCGACTTGTACGGTGAAAGATCGGTGCATCGTTCCTCTAGGTTTCCCTCCATCGTTCTCCGACGTCTTGGCCAAGGTTTCACGATAAACCCACCTCCTCCCGCATTTCTCTTTTTCTTTTTTTTTCTCTTCTTTTCTTTCGTGGATCGTTTCAACGATGGATCGAGGTTTCACCGTATATGTATGGAAATGATCTTGTCACTATCGTTTCTCCTTTTTTTTTGTGCATGCAAGGACGCAAACGATTTTCGAAAGTGAGACAGTTTTGGAGTACCATGGAAGGAAATAACTCCAAATAGATGTCGCATGAGGTTCTTTGCTTGGATCATTTTTGATAGTGTTTTTTTTTTATCAAAATCATTTTTTTTTGCAGTAGATCTGAATATTTTTTTGTGCGATAGTAGCTTCGCTCTGGTCAGAATAGATGCATCGAGTCGATTGTAGGAATAGTATTTTTTTTTTTTTTAGAATTTTCACACACTTTTTCTTTTTTCTTTTCCCAAATCATTTTTTATCGATCGCGACGTTACATTCGTTTTACTTTTCATTGAATTCGCTATCTCATGGGCCTATGGGGATTACGTGAAAGACGGTGAATCGAAATAAATCCTGAATAATGGGTCACCGAGATATGGCCTTTTGAGAATTGAAGAAGAACGTGTAGCGTGGCTAGATTATATTATTTACTTTATCGTTGTGATTGAAAAAATATCAAAAGATACGGATGAAAAAATAGGTCTGTGGAAGTTTTTTCGATTTACGCTCTTTCATCCAGCTATCCCATTGTTGTATTTGATTAGAAAAAAGTTGATCCCCCACGGTATTCTAACTTGATGATTATTTTCAGGTTCCTTGCATTCTTCGGGAGAGTCATTGGACAAGGTACATCATGGTAGTAAAGTCTAAGTTTTTTATTTTACTATATAACACCCTCGTACGAAGGCCAAATTATTCATTGTAGTAATGAGGGGCTCGTTGTACGATACTTTTCAATAAATACTTAAAAGTGACGCAATGTATATTAAATGCGAAAAGAAACGCTTCTGCATTTATTTATGTTGCGATGTAAGGTAAAGCGTCTTGCGTTTTAAAATCGCAATGGACAAGTCTAAAGCGCATACGTTGGCCGTCCCTTAAAGTTGAGTTTACTGACGGTTGGCATTTCTTACGATAAAAACAACGTGGGAAGGTTTTTATCGTATAATGACCATTGCAGAAAAAAAGAGATATGTAAATACGCACCTAAATATTCCTCGATCGAGTACTAGAAAAGTAATCGTATATTGAATTCTCTTCGACGACAAAAAAAAAAAAAAAGAAAAAGTCTCAAATAGATTACCATGTAAAAATTTCTTTTATATAGCTGTACAACGCATTATAGCCAACTTATATATAAAGCATAGATAATTTCGTAATTTATGCAGATAGTTATGAAATTGTAATAAAAATTCTTACAAGGGATATAAAGTGAATACAATTGTTATATATACTTTAAATGAATTGAAATAAATCGTAATTTATTATCGCTGGTGTTTTATTGTTAATCATCGACGTCCCAATTATTAGAGGAAGATGTAATATAAAATTTTGAAAATTATACATTTATTACCCACATAGTTTCCTTTTTACATTTCGTTTGCAGCAATGTATTGCAGCGTATGTACATTGATGCATTGTTTAATTACAATATTCACAATTCAGTAGCAGAGGGGCATAGGAATGCAGTTATTCTGTAAAAATGTTCTTTGCTTCTGTATTGTACAATTATAATGTCACGCGTAATCGATACGAACGTTAAATTAAAAGTTGCACTTAATACGAACCAGTAACAGTATGGATAATCTATGCTAGGAAAACTACAAAAAATATAAAGAAAAATATGAGAACCGCAAATATTTTAATCATCAACCACCTATTGTTTGTCACAGATTGAAAATATTTCAATATCTCCGTATGCGCAGCTTCAACGTTTAATTCGGTATCTTCTATATTACTGTCTATCCTGTAAATTTAGTATTTCGTGTTAATTTCTTTAAATAAAAACTTCAAAGAAAGGCTCAGATCGGTGACTCAATATTTTGCAAAGATCATGCAGTCTTTGATAATACGTTACCTTTCAACCATTTCTTCTTGTTCTTTAACCATATGCGCTAATTGCTGAAAAATGCCACCAAGTTCAACTATAGTCGACTCTATATTTTGCATTGTTTCTGCTCTCGATTGAACATATGATTCCTGTGATAAAGGAATGGTCAGTGGTTATTATATAAAACATAAGAATTAATTATATCTTACAGTATCGTCTTGTATTGCTTGTTGCATAGTTAATTGTCCCATTGCCGGTTCCAGATCAATAGCGACAGACGCATTAGTGTCTTGCTCTTGTAACAATAAAGATCCCTTTTTCCCAGAAACACTGGGTGGCAACATTGTCGTTACGGATCCTTGAGTAAACTGTTGCCTTCTGCTTTGTTCTTCTCTCATATTCTGTTTTAAACAACAGTTTTTCAATTATATGTGTTCTTATGTGGTATATTATCGTAGGATAGAACCGTATCTTTGACACTTACATTAAATCTCACTTTGTTAAAAAATGTTATCAAGATTGATCGCATATAACATACCTCGGAGCGTACTTCTAATACACTTTTGAAATGATTAGACATGTTTGCCAATTTTGATTGCAAGGTCATTACTATTGACGAAGAATGAGAAGCTATGTGATGGCTTTGAGAAGAGCCATATCCTTCTCGCTGTTTTTTCCCCAGCTCTTGCAACTTTCCTATTTGGAGATTTAAACTCTTCAAATCTGTCTTTATGATATTTGTCAACTCCTCAATTTCAATTTGCCTATCATTGAATATCGACTTTTTTTTTGCCACTGAAACATACCGTGTTATTTAATATTCATCGTGCCATAGTAAAAATATAAGTCGATGTTTATTATGTTGAGAAATAGTAAAATCACAAGTCCGACAATTTTTTCTCTCGCTACGTACAATATAATTAATGCTGATACTAAGAAAATAAAGACAAATCTAACGTAAGCAAACTGAAAATTTTGGAGCACGATATTTATACTCTTGCGAGTAACGTACTCAAATCTTTACGGAGCTTATAGCGAGTATAGTCTAGACGATGCTGTACAATTTACATTTTTTCAATAATCACCGCTCTATACTACAAGAGGATATAACGCACGCTCTCCAGAATCTTACATAGGGCAAGCTTTTCCAATTTGGTATAAGTGCTGGCTATATTCTTCCCGATGCTCTTGGCGATCATCATAAAATTGGAATAGCTCTGTATGTGACGTGCACCACGCCGTGGATTCTGCAGAACCGCGGCGCGGGCCGCGGTTCTGCTTTGCATCGTCCGTATGGCGTTGATGAACTCATTGGTCCTGTCGCGGGACGTCATCACCGCCGGTACAGTGGCTCGTTGGTTCGTCTCGTTGCACGCTAACTCGCTGGTTAACTCGAACTCATCGTAATACCCCTGTTCAGCCTCTCTACCCTGCCAGCCGCCGTTTGTCGTCCCGATCAAGAGATCATGTTCTACCTCCGGGCCAACGTGCCGTCTGCGTGCTGGCATCGCATTCTCGACGTACACGCGCTTATGCAGCCCCGAGAATACGATTATCACCTCTCAAACGCTGGACGAAGTTACATCAACAGATTGAAACGGACACGTCCGCATGACAGCTCAGGTACCTATATTCCGTAGACTCACCATGCCATTCCGCGCCGATCAGGCGCCAGTGCTGACTCGCCTCATCGAGAATTTCAGTTGAATGTCCCTAATGTCGTACCGCGTGTCAAAAAAATTCGTTATCCGATGAAAGGCTTTGGTTACAGAAAGTGTACTTGCTACACGATATAACGTATCTCTGCTATGATATATTAGGAATTGTATAGTTTTTCTTGTCATTATAATTGAAAAGTTAATAGAACCCTGATATTTGGGCGCATTCTAAAACTTTGTTTATCGTATAGAGGTATTACATTTGCGAATACCGTAGCACAAATGTGATTGGTTGCATGTGTTATGTGGTATTCAAAAGGTATTGTTATCGTTATTAATAAAAGGTAACAGTTATTTTTTTGCTGATGTTGCTGAATGATGCTTTCCGTGATAAATGACCAGATTTTATTGTTACGATAGATCATTTGAGGTTAACCAATACTCCGTAAGAGGGTGCTACCAACAAACGTCACGAAAATTCACTTCGTTTACGGAACTAGACTGCATTGTACCCATGGTTGCGAATGTTCTGATGAAGTATACTTCACGCGTATACGATATGAATGAACCTTTGACGTTTAATTAAACATTGTACTGCTCTGTACATTTATAAATAAACTCGAGGATGTGCACCATTGAAATTCGAAACACATAGCATGATGAATTTTACAGACGAATTGTTATTCAGAATGTTTTTCGGCAATGAAACGCGGTGTATTGTAAATGTAATTTGTCACGCAACTCTTCTGACGTTTGGTGAGCCATGAAATTGCGATCACCATTTTAGTCTCTTTCATTTATACTGCCATTAACGTAATTTTTGATGTGTTTTTGAACTATTAGAAATACGAAGTATGTTTATAAAGGGGGAAATTATATAAAGGGAAAAAAAAATATATACACATACATACTAAGCGATCGATTTACATTAAGACGTTACCGACCGTTCACGCATTATCTCGTGCTTCTTTATCATCGGCTCGAGACGGGTCACGAGTATGCTCGCGTTTTCTGCAAAAGGTTTGCAATCTGCTCACATATTTCCGTACGTTCTCATTTTTGCAACTGTCAATCACTGACAATTAATTTTCTATAGTTTCTTCGCAATTTGTTACATATATTACGTTTATTATACATACGCTTTAGTGTCTTTAAGCCCATTACTATCTCTTCTTTATGGTGAATGTATTTTCATCAATGGCCAATACCACAAAGCATAATGCGTTGAAGGAAAATAAGATAGTCACCGAATTGTTCGACGACAGTCTGTCGGATATACCGAGCGATGAGGATGACTCTGACGAGGATGACACGGAAAGTGAATCTGGGTACAGCGATATAATTAGGCTTACTAGGAAATCCAAAACCGTTATATTCTCCAGTGACTCGGAATCAGATGCAGAATGCAACTTTCACGATGGATCCATCAACGATTTTTCTACGCAACGTGATGCTGACTCTTGGTCAGAGATGGATGCTCCACCAAGATTAGAGAAGTTTCAGGGAACTCCTGGGGTTACCGTAACCATTTCAGAGCCTGACAAAGTTGCTGCGGTAACAAGTTTGATGTTTGACGGTGATTTCTTTGAGATGCTTTGCAGAGAGTTGAGCACGTACCACGATCAAACTGCCAAGAGATACAAAACATCGCCTAAAGAGCGCAAGTGGTCTGCCGTTACACCAATGGATATGAAAAAATTCTTAGGTCTTATTTTGCTAATGGGACAAATCAGAAAGCAGAACTGGAAGGATTATTGGTCAACGAATCCTCTCCTGGTTACTCCAATATTCACGCAGACTATGAGTCGAAATAGATTTGAACAGATTTGGACATTTTGGCACTTCAATGATAATCAAAAGATGAATAGTACTAGCAGCAGACTCTTCAAAGTCCAACCGGTACTGGATTATTTTCTTCGCAAATTCAGAACATTGTATAAACCGAAGCAAGAACTATCATTAGACGAAGGTGTGATTCCATGGAGAGGTAGTCTAAAGTTAAGAACTTTTAACACTACCAAGTTTGTAAATTACGGTTTACTAGTGAGAACGGTATATGAAAGCGATACGGGTTATATTTGCAATATGGAGGTTTGTGACGGTAAAGATAAAAGTCTAGATGAATCCATACTCTCTGCTCTTGGTCCTAATCTTGGATTATGGCATCATGTTTATCAAGATAATTATTTTAACACTGTTTCTAATGCAATCATGTTGCTGAAATATAAAACGAGAATCTGTGGAGTTATGAAAGGTAACAAGGACCTTCCATCGTGCTTAAAGACCGAAGCTTTGATACTGAAAAAAGGAGAAAGGGTTTACCGTAGAAGGGGTGATGTTCTGGTTCTTCTGTGGAAAGAAAAGAAATTAACGAAGATGATTTCGACTATTCACGATTCTTCTGTTTCAATTACAGGAAAAAAGAATAAAGTAACAACAGAGGAAATAAGAAAACCCGTGTGCATTCAGAAATACAGTAATTGTATGAAAGGCGCAGATCGTGCCGATCGATATCTCTCATTTTATACTATCCTTAGAAAAAGAGTGAAGTGGGCAAAAAGGGTGGTATTACATTTAACGAATTGTGCTCTTTTTAACACATTTATTATCTACAAAAACCTGAATCCACGAAAGCAGATAACTTATAAGCAGTTTCTCATCTCCGTTGCAAGAGAATGGATCAGTTATACGGGAAGAGAAGACTCCATAGAGGAGGAAGAACACGACCTCAATCCGGCCTTTCAACAAACAAGTAGATCGCCGCGTAAAGATCCACCAGCAAGATTGTCCGGCGACATGAAGCAGCACATTCCAGTGTTTATTTCGACTACCGGCAAAAAAAAGTTCCCTACCAGAGCTTGCAGAGTGTGCACCGTTCACGGTAAAAGAAGCGAAACACGATACGTGTGCAAACTATGCGTTGTTCCGCTTCACGTAGGGATGTGCTTTACTAGGTATCATACGGTGCAAGCGTATTAGGTGCCTTCGCGTCTATATAATATAAATTAAGAACACGTAATAGGGTATACAAACTCTATACCAACGGAGGTAGTTATTCTTTAAAAGGTGAGAAAAATGTATCGAACGATCAATAGAATAACGACGATTTTCGTCAAAAATGACAAGTTAACGTACATGCCAAGGGACGATTTGTGCCTGACGTTAGGTCGAGTTCCCCGAATGTTTTATAAAGGCTGAAATAAAATCATTGGCCATCTACAACAATATCTCTTTATTAACCCAACATGCTTATCTTCCATAAAAGTTTAGCAAAAGTAATTTATCTTCCTTCAGGCTCCATGGTTTCTTATCTTTTAGGGAGAACATTTTTACGCATACATACATATGTATATATACATATGTATAACGTTATACATACTTCGACATTAAAATTGATCTTAAGGATGCTGGGTATAGCATTTTGAGAAACAGGAGAAAGATTTACCTGCATTTGTTTTCTATATACCAAATACTTAAAAGTAAGGTTTATGCGGTTAACAAGGTAGTTTATCTATTTTACGCACTGCGCGCAAAGTCTATATAGGGCGGCTAATAAATTACTTTCCCATTTCTAATTTATTCAACGTATAAATAGGGCAGAGTATACTCATAGTTCACCCTGTACTACAGATACAATACGATATAGCACGATATTCATAGATCTTAGTGCACATACCTGAATCGCGATAAACGAACGCCATAGTGGCGTCATTATCGCAAAAGAACCCGTAGCAAGGAACGGTAAAAAGGAAGAAAGGATTCGAATAGCACACAGGTATATAAATACTTCGCAAAACTATGGAATATCACGATGTTAAGCTATTTTTGTGGGAGTACATACTTTAATATGATCGCATACATTTTACATAATCCTAGAATAGAAACATTACAGAGGTCATATACAATATCGGTATACCGTGAAAAGGACATAATTTTCATGGATCGCAAACATCAACGGTTCGATATTTTATTCACCATCGTTTATTTCTTTGCGATACAGAAAGAAAGAGAAACATTTACATTTTCAGGTTGGCCGTCCGTGTGAAAATAAAGCTCATAAACCTTTGCCGGTTTCTCGACATTTTCTCGATATTCCAATCTTTTTGCGAGGATATTTACTTAACTCTATCACAGTCTCGAGGGGGAGTGCGTTCCCTTCGAGGCGCGTAATAGTCGAATGTCGAAGCGTCGCGGTTAGCGACGATAGTCTCACTACTGTTGGCTTACATCCTCTTGGTCGGCCGAGTCGTGGCAAAGGCGCGATTCGGGGACGAGGAACGATCCGCGAATCGCGCCTCCACGATCGCGACTGCCGCCCAGGGAAACGATACTATCACTGATATTACATACATAATATAGCATTTCTATATCACTACGACAGCCATCGATCGGCGTCCTCGCGACTGTTTGGCTCGATATACTCCGCCCTCTCTCCGCGCTCCTCAACCCCCCGACGCTCGAATCCAGAGCAGCCTTGCCGGATAATGCCACGCGTTTTTTAACCGCATCTTGCGTCCTCCCACCGACGGAACTCTCGAGCGAACGAATCGATCCTCGGAGCACCGTCCTTGGATTTATCAGCCGAAGAAAAATCCTCGAGGTGCTCCAACGACCGATCTGGCCGCTCGGAGCGATACGCAAAAAAGGGATTTTGATTCGATCGAATATTCTGCTGCGCGGCGAACTTTCGCTTCCCCATGATTATTTAGACAACGTATACGCTTTTGCGAGACGGTGTATCGCAAGACGACTCTACGTCCAATGGTCCGATAAAAGGCTTCGCCGCGTACCTCAAGGATCATCGTCCTTCCTCGAGTTTATCAGAAATTTCCGCACGAGTCTGGTGGAAAAAAGGTCCTGACGATTCGAAAATCGCACGGCCATCGGCGCCAAAGCTGCAATGGATTCGATGCGCTTCGATCCGGGACTCGTTTACGCTTGCAGATCATCGTTCTTGGGTATCTCGTTGTTCAGGTCCTCGACGGTCTCGATGCTGCGCTCCCCCAGCGTGGTGCTCTCCTGGCCGTCCGGAGTCGCGAAGGGGGTCGTCGTGTCGACGCCAGCCGCGTTATCGGGCACCGTAGTCGCGTTGTCCAACGGTTTGACGTCGACCACCCTTACGCGGACGAAGCTGTGGTCCCAACCGCTGTCATTGTCGTAGACGGTCTCGTTGATGGTCACTACGTGCCCGTCGATTATCTGCGAAAGGATGATACGTACAGTTCTGGATAGAAGCTCGAAGTTACGCGCGCAGGATGGGACGGTCAAGTGCATCGCTTCTCGACGATCCTTCGTAAGACTTTGCGCGATATAGTTTGGGGTGGCTCGTAATCCACTCTAAAGGGTAGGTCTTGAGCTAAACTAACTCGGTCGATGAGCCGAGTATCGATAATTTAGTTGTACGCGTGTTTGCGCACGCGCATTGAGCACAAAAACGAGCGTCTCTTTCCGCAATTCGAATCGTCCATCGTAATCGGGTATATCGGTGATAATCGATGAACGACCGATAATCATCCAGCATCGCTATAAACTCCAGACCACTAATACGGTCGATGATCGATAAACGAGCGGTAAATGTTTAACCGATGCTATAAAGCTCGGATTACCGAGGCGAGCGACCGACGAATCGTCGATGTCGTATGCGCAAAGTAACGATAACCGATTTAATCGATCCTAGATCGCCAACCCTTTGCGGACGATGAGCAGCGCGTACGTGCCTTCGGCGAAAGCGACCGATGGGACTGTATTTTTCCCATAATCCGCTGGATATTTGCGGCCGTAATTACGGTTAGGCTCGTTGCAGACGTGAAATGGACGTTCGATATTTGTATGTCGTATCTGTATAAATAATCATAATAATAAATTTGCGGTCGTGGCATTACCGCGAACGAATTTCTAGTATCCCCATAATCTGCGGTTTGCCGGTATTAATGACTTCACATATTGTCCCAGTTACATCTGTAGCAACCCGGCGTGCTCGCGCGTAATCGTATAGGCCGAGTCGGAGAGAAGCCACGATTTTGTATCAGAGATTTATCATTCCTCGATACGCTCGACCGTTGGAAGCCCAAAGTGCAAACTGCGCGCGATTTCAATGTTACCCACTTTAGCCGTATCGCTCGCCAGAGATATTTCTTTCGTCGCTATGATCCAGCTCATTCTCGGGACTCGAATCGCACGGATATGGAGTTCGTCCGCAAAGAGTCGGAGTGGCAGTTTCGCGAGATACTTATTTATCGCTTTACGAACGCTTATGATATCAATCTTGACTCGCATACTTTGCGGCGATCGGATTCTTTCTTTTTATCATTCAAACTTGGATCGAATGACGGATCGAGTTTTAGCTTGAAAATCATAATCCGTATCGTATCGTAAAGCGGAGAATGGGTCCGGTGTGTACGGCCATTGGACTCACCTTGACCGTGGAGGTGGTGTTAGCTCCCTCGGGGACACTGAAGTTGATCATGCCCGACATATTCATCATCAAGTCCCGCATCCGCTGCCTGATTCCTGCCATAAAATCTTGCCAAGATTCTGCGAAAAAATCAAGGCGGAAGGTTGAACGATGGTGGAAATCGGGGAAAAATCCATCAAATCGGGCAGTCTCTCGCGGATAATTTGATTACTCCACGATTGGAACTTGGAGTTGGAGCGCGCATCGCGCGTGCATCGCGGGCTATCGTCGATTATTTTCCCTCGAAATTAAATTGTTTCGGAGGCAAGCTCGGCCGAATCTTCATTATTGCTTCTCCGATTTCGGATACGAGAGAATGCATTTTGGTTTCTTTACGCGTCCGTTAATTATTCGATCTCCACGATACGAAGGAAGATGCAACGCGAATGGAAACTCTACCGACGTAAAATTAGGATCGAATTTCGCTCATTATCAATGGAGAATTTTGGGTTGTTCGTACACGTCCCATTTAGCGGGAAATTCGCCTTAAAACGGTAGGTCCTAAGTTCGATAAACATAGAATTCTAGATTTAAAATAACGAACCACGATTCAGGATTGCACACCTTTTTCGTCAACGACGGAGATATTGTTTTGCTCGACCATGATGGTCGATTCATCGATCATAATGAATGACCTTGAGCGTGAAACGAAACGTGGGCAAGGACAGCGAGCGTGCCTTCTCTCCCGATCCACTCGTCCTACGGATCAAAAGCAGCATCGCGATACGTAATTCGCGGGCGAGGCATCGCGTTGCTCTCTCGCGAGTCTCCTGGAATGCTCGTTTTTTCCACGGAGCCTTCGCCTCGGCCTCGATGCTTCTCGAAAGCGCATTTCCCGTCCGATCGAGCCTTTTGATTATTTTCCAAGCGCAATTCCATATATCCTCTTTGTCGCCGGCGGTGGCCCGTTGCCGGCATTTATTGGGGATGACGGACCTTTTGTAGAAAGCCGGGCTTCGAATGAAGCCGCGGAGACGGGAAAAAAAGGGGGGGAGAAAAACCCTTTGGAAAATCGTATAAGGACAGCGCGGGATCCGACGCTAATTCCATCGGATCCTTTTCCAATCTAGGCGGCCCTCCAGAGCGGAGCCCTCTTAACGAGTTTGCGCTTTATACGCACGTCCACGCGCGAGCGTTATGAGCGAAAAATGACGGAGATACGGAGGGCGAGGGGAAGGGGGCCTCGTTAGAAAATCCCCGGGATGTTATAAGTTAAATTTCACCGGTAAATACGACCGCACTTTTTACCCTCCTTTGTCGTAATCGCGGTTAATGACGACCGTTGAATGTTTGTTTAAATCATGGCTCGGCGGGCTTTGAAAAAATCTACGGCGTCTTATGAATATCCACTTTTCATCCGAGAAACGATTTTTTCTACAAAGTTTTTTAATTCGTGGATATTTTTCATGCGTCGAGCCAACGGAGCTTTTTTTTTTTCAAAGATCTTTGGTCCAAATCCTATTTTAAATAAGGTACCTTCTAAACCACGCGTTGTACAGTGCAGGTAGCAAATGGAAAATGATTCTCCGAAGAAAAATTAATCGCTCGTTCGGAGAATATATTTGTCGCGCGATTCTTCGAAGTCGATGCCTCCCTTTCGTTACGAGACAACGCAACGTTTCGACCAGAAAGTGCATCGACGTATTCCTCGTATAGGTCCCACGGCTTGAAAAGGACCGGGCACGATGATCGAAACATTTAACGCTGTCTTGTAATGAAAAAGAGAATCCCGATGCGAAGAAATATATAATATGATAAACGGAAAATAATCGAGCCGCGCTGAACTTTCGAGCTTGGATCTTTGGCGCGAAAGACAAAGCTCTATTCGTCAGCTTCGCGTCGCAGAGCTTCTAGGGGTGTTTCATTTGGAGGAGATCGGTTAGAAACGTAATACCCGGACAGCAGTCGAGAGAAGCGAGGTGCAGAATGGTCGATTCGTTAACTCGGCGCGACAAGGGCGAACCGAATCGAAGGAACTCGATTGAATCGAACGGCGGTATTCCACTCGAGGTAAAGGGTTCTTTCCGAAGGGTGAAAAAAGGGGAAAATCCGATCGAAGCGGCCGGCAACAGGTACATTACCGGAATGTAAGTCGAGGCGTAATTTCGGATGCGCCTGTATTATGCATCGGCCGTGGAATAAAAATAGCAGGTGGAATAACTTCTATAGCCTCGCCGATGGAATTATGCCGAAGCTCTTACCGCGGGCACTAACTTAATGGCTTAATAATGCCGACGACAAAGTGGTTTTTCCTACGTGCCACTTTCAAGGATGCACCGCGATCGACGTTACTGCCATTTTTAACCTTTCGCCAACGCGACATTACGACGTCGAAAACGTGCAAAACCAGAGATTTTAGAAGCGCGCGTCGAATATGCGATATACGCTTGAAAATTGGCTTAAAACGTTGTTTTCGAGAAACGCTCGTTTGTTTTTTCTTTTGTCGTACACGGTACATACGTTGTACGTCTGTTCGTTTTGTTTTTGGTATCGACCGTTAATCGTCCGTGACTCGAATATCCTACGAATTTTATATTATGAAAGGGACGTTGAAAGCAGATATATTTAACGGGCCTTTATAAAGCAATCGCGGCGTAATATATTTATTCGCAGTGACCCATAAATCACAAGGGAAACGTTAATTGATTTCCAGCAAAACGGATGGATGCAACGTTAATTTGAAAATGACCGCGCGTTACGCAGGGTTAAAGTTATTTGGTTTGCGATAATTTTTCATCGGCGATAAGCGAGATACCGATCGAATTTTTATACGCGGAAGTTAATGCCTCTATTCGCTTCGAATCGCAGTATTTTCTATCCATCGACGTTACTGGGATTTTGTCGAACGTCCATAGTCGCCAGTGGCGGTCGAGGAGTTAATAGTTTCTTCGAGTCCGTGCAAGGGTTGCGCGGCTTAACGAGACGAGGAGGATATATTATTTCCGCGATAATCGCGGTGCAAAGGGCCCGATAGCACATCGTACGTATAAACGATTCTCTTACCCTCGACTTATCTACATCTCCACCTCCGTCGAGAGAAATTGCGAGAGAATTACCTGTCGCTATCGCTCTCCCGATTACACGTTTCATTTCTTATCTGGCAAAACGAATTAATATATCGAGCCACTCCACGGACCTGGAGAAGGACTAAATCGCGAGAGGCCAAATCTCGCCAACGATACGCGGTATTTGCTACTCGACGCTTCAACTTCATTTTCGGTCACGCGACTGAATTAGGAAAAGCACGCGGAAAACACTCGATCGGCGTTATTTCGGTCGACATCGATTTTCGTTACGAGACTCCAATTTCCATTTCGAGCATGTTTATCGGTCTCGTACACCGCGCAATAATGCACGATATTTGGAATTTTTACCCGCGCAGATCGTCGCTGTGACGCTTGAATCTCTTTATTAGCGGATCTTAAAATAGCGGCGAGTTATTGCAAAGTGTCGACTCGTTAGTTTATCGCCATATTTAATATTACTTTTTGCTTTTTATAGGAATGTCGTGCGAAAGCTCGATCTTACAATACTAGTAGCGACCAGAATTACGTCATTTTCGTTCATTAACGTTAACGGAGAAAATATTCCGCGAAGCAGATTTGTAAATTATATCGAAACGATTAAAAATTTTAAACGGTTTTGCGAAAAACAATGACGTTTGAAATTTCCCAGAGTTAACGAGTATAACCCCCGTGAGTTATAATACCATTGTAGTACATAATTTTCTTTATCAGCTTTTTAAATCCCATTTCCATAATGCATAAGTATCCGCATTATACGGTGACTGAAATGCCTAGTCATGAGACCAATTTGCCTTTAGACACGCCGAAGCCCGGCCCGTCAAATAAATTTTTCCTCCCCGTCATATTTTAGTCTTCGCGTATGACAAAAGACGCGGGTTGCTTATCGATCTCCCGCAAACACGTTAAATATGCGTCTACGGCCTTCGATTGATCACGGCGATGCGACGGTCTTATAAATATTATACGTGCCAGCCCACGAATTTCAACGACACGTAACGCAAAGGCTTTTGGTAAAGCCCCTTGCTTAAAGAAATGATTAAGCAATGAGATACGAAGTTTGGGACATCGTACCTTTTACGTGGCTGATGGAAATTGACGTCCCTTTAATATGGAAAATATTGACCGATACCCTTAACGCGTATCGAAAATCCTCCAGGGTTCGTCGCGTCGTAGAAAAACATCGAAGAATTTCAAGTGAGGCGCTGTACAAATTTTTCAATAAAAAAAGTTATAACGGCACTTTGCGGACCGATAAGCGCGTGCTTTTTTCTACCAATGAAGTTTCGCTTCTTGGTCGAAGGCCTTGCTATCCACGGAAAATTTTCGCGGTTAACGTGCCGTCGTATTAAGTTGTCAGGGAATTTTGAATAAGTAATTTTGCAACTTTTGGAATAAAGCAAGTTACGCGGGCGACTCTTGGACCGAAGAGCGTAGGATATTCTGCGAGCAGAGGAAGGGGCGATGTAAACAAAAGCACCGATAAAAATAATTAACAAAAATAGAGAAGAACAACGCGGGTTACAAAACGTGTTTCAAAGTACGCTTCAAAGATGTCAGCGATTGACCAAAGAGATGCATTGAGAAAATAGCACGTTATCGATATCGATGGATTTTCACAATTATAGCAGCGATCGTTCCGTGCTGGGAAAATTGAATTCGACGCCGTCTCTGGCCTACGGTATTTTGACTCTATCGGATCTCATCGTTACGGAGCCGACGTAATAAACACGAGAATATTCGAACTCGCCGGCGATATCTCGGAAAATGTAATCATAATTTATGCGCGGATCGATGCCGTGCATACATGAATTCACGACGGCGCACCGATAAATTCCGCATATTTTATTGCGTTTACAATGTGGCGTACGGAATAAAATAGGCGACCGTATTGCCCGATTATTCCTACGAGGAATGTCAACGAGGACGGCTCGAATAAAAGAGAAAAAAAGAAGCAGGAACCGCGGGACTGCGCGAGCCTCGACGTTTCCTTACGCTTTATCAGTTCCGCGCGATCCTTGCCGATGTCGATATTTGGCGTCTGGGAACGTAAATCGGTGAAGAAACATTTTTTTTCGGGTCTGAAGTTCTAATTTGGCACTGTGTATCGAGCACGGTGTCTCGAGAGGAAATACGTTCCGTTTGACGATATTAAAGTTTCGTTCGACATCGTCGAAGTATGTTTTTTCCCTTATTCCTCTATTTATACTCTTTTTTGCAAGAACGGTGTACGAAGAATCTTGCGAGCGACCGATCGCTCAGGCGCGTATTACTATTGAGGAAGTGTAAATCTTCGTTCCGTGAGTTACCGTAGACTCTGCAGGTTTTATTGACTTTATAGATTTGACCAATATCGTAAAGTACTTTAAGTTGTTTCTCTCTATCCACGCCCCGTCGCGATGCGCGTAGTTTGGATAAACTAATCGGGATATTATGTATATGCATACCTCTGGCACAGTGCCACGAAATACGTTGCAATCAAGCGAATTTAGTAATCACCCTGCTAATGAATTCCGTTTAAGGAGTCATCGAGGGACACGATGAATTCCTCGGCAAGTGAAATTCACGTGTACGTGCATGTAAATTTCCGCGTAACACGGTTTGGCTCGAGCCAATAGTTTACGCTACGACAACCGACGTAACTTTGAGAACTCGTCATAGTGGAATATCTCTCGAGCTACATTCCGAAAAAATATGAGCAACGCCCTTATCCCCCGACCGTCGAACTTGATCGAGCACTAAAGATAAGAGAATTTGGTAAAACTCTCCTTCGTAAAATGCATCATAGAAAACGTACACGTCGACTCTGAACTCGAGGTAAATTAACGGCGATCACCGAGAATACCTGAAAAATTCGGTCCAATAGCTCGTTAATATACTATACCGAGGCATTCTTTTTACAAATCGGTATTACGGCAATTTTATCGTTTGTTTTTCGCTAGATAAATACCCCGCTCATGCCGATAATACCGTACGAATATTTACATAACGTCGATGAGTCGATGAAGAAAATTCGTAATCTATTTTAGCGATATTCGCACGGGTGTCCATGTTCGGATCAATTTTTCATTTCGTATTTCGATTAAACGTTCGTGCATTTATTTACACGAGCAAACGCTAATTTATAGCATAATCAAATACGTTTCGACGTTATTATCGATGATTCGTCGAACACTCGTTTGTCCCGGTTACGCCTTTCAAACGTCAGAATGATATATAATGTCGCAAAATCCGAGATTACGAGGAAGGTCGGGCGGCGTATATTTTCTAACAAACCGAGCGGCGGTATATTTTTGAATCGATGATAAATGCCGATGGGGGATTCAATATTTTCCATCCAGTCTGGAACATAATCGGTTGTTGTGCTCGGCAGTGTCTCGCATCGAAACCGGTCCGAGGAGTAATGCGTCATGGCTTTATCAACGTCTACGTAGATCCATGCGTCTTCCTCCAGCTACGATTTCTCGTGGAAATAACCGGGTTACACGTGACTTCGATTACGTAAGGAACGATCAATGTCGCGAACGATATTGCTCGAAACGTGTACGCCGTGCAAAAACTCCGTGCCAAGTGGATCGCTTTTGAGAGATTCTTTTTTTCCTTCGTTCATAGCGTACAGCGATATATTTTTTATGGGACATGCGTCTCCCACTCGCGAGTTTGAAAAATTCCGAGATTTATTTCACCAATGGCTAAAAGATATTTATTCGTCAATTTCATTGCAACGACTACTTTTATCAAGGCTGATTTGTCCGAATATAAAAGTACGTTGTGATTTGTATATCCCAGCAAACGTCGGTTACTCGAGTGATTTATTTGGAAATCTTGTTCGTCTCCGAATCTACGATGTAAATATCGTGCGAAAGCAGTTTTAGAGTTAAGTGTATTCTTAGGAATAAAACGGTGGTATTCTATGGCACGAAAGGTAGGAGATGCAACTGGAACGGGCGTTGCACATAAAGCACGTTCGTCGTAGGGTCACACGCACTGGCACATATGCAGGCTGGTGGTATTCCTCTCATCGATTTCTTGGCCTCTTTGCTTCCTTAAATCATCGCTTCTTGACGGACGAGGAGGCAAATGTACGACGAGGGGAATATACCCGGCTTTTCCTCCTTAGGCGATATTCGTATTTCGAATGTACGAAATACGAGACGTTCAATACGGAGCACCGTGAAATTGTTAACGTCGACGCAATGCCGTATTATTACGCTTTGTGTCGAAAGTAATAGATATACACGTGTCTAACGCTCGCGCTGCTCGCGTGCTTGGTCGCTAAAATTTGACGTGTTAATATAATCGTCATCGTTGATTAGAATTTCCAAAAAGAAATTCCGGAAATAGAATTCCATTTTTTTTCCCGAAATAATTTTCTTTCTTTAGAAATTTCATTCCATTTAACGAGCCGCAACGAACGATATTGTGACCTATTTAACTCTCTATATGACTTTAATCGACTCGTTTCACAATTCGAGCAAATACGTCATAAATATTATAAATTCGTAAAATTATTCGCAACGAATGTGCGAGCGCGCGTTCTTTCAAAAGAGTGCATCGCGAAAAGGACTATGTACGCTGCTGTTTTGAAAAGTGACAGACGTTACGGTACTCTTTACATGCCGTAAGATGTTCTACGGTTTAGGATTAATCGCACTGCACGCATCGCGGTTAGTCTCACCGCAAAGCTTAAGGACGGATTTATTAACGTTATCCGTGATTAATAAATCGCGTAATGGTTCTGCGAGCATGATTAATTTCCTCGCGATTTATTCAATCGATGCCGGAGGCATAGAGATACTGCTTACGCGCTCCAGTCTCGGCGCACGGTTTTCCTCGTAAGGATATTCTTGGAATCCGAATAACGTAGCTACCGTATCGAAGTGTGTATCGCACAGATCTCGATACGTTTGCTTCGCGTCCCCTCGAGCAGATTTATTAAACGAACAAATTTTAAACGATCGTTCCAGAGCATCGAACACTTTTAATCCGCAACATTATGCCCGGCTTCATCCACGGATGCGATTGATAGGATCGCGATCGATCAATCGCCGCATACTTCTTCTCATCGATATTCGAAGCGTAGATGCGCCATCGATTTTGCGTACCGGTGTACGATCTTTGTCGCGAGTAGATCCTTCGATTTGGATAATATGGGTAATATCAGAAGGTTCCAGGCTCAAACGCTCCTTCGTAGTCGCGGTTGGTCGTATTTATGGCATTCCGCTTTTGACTCGCCGCGAATCACCTCTCTTATCCGCTTTTAAGGCACGTCCTTTTTCTTTTTTTTCGTCATATTTTCCAGAACGTGACTCGCTTCTCAATCCGTGGCACTGCTTTGTGCGCATTACCGAGTCGTTATTACGCGTTACGTAAAGAAAAGCCAGAGCCGTTCGACGAATGCGCGCTTTAATCGAATAATACACCGATCGGTTTGCCTCGTACAAAAAGTTACTTCGTTCGAGAGCAATTCAAGTTTTTCGATAGTTTTCTAATAATACCGATCCGATTAAACTTACCGGAGCATCTGGACTATATATCGCGTGGTCGATTAAATCGCGTATTTCTTAATTCCCGAACTTTCTACGTCACTCATTTTTTTCGACGCGTAGTCGGCCGCGATGCGATTTTCCGTGCGAGCTTACGACGATCATCGATGACCGGTCTCGTTAAATTTAAAGAATTCCCCATAGTTCTAACTTCTCCTTCAAAGCGAGCTTTCTCCAAAGTCATTATCCAACTTCAAATCCACTCTCCTCGAAGTTTAGGGTCCGTAGAATCATCTCCTCGATAAAAGCCTCCCAAAGCTACGATCTTCCCTTCCGAACCACCCTCCAAGAAGTCCCTTCTCCAAACTTACCTTCCTCCAAAGCCATATACCTTGCTTCAAACGATTTTTCTCCAAATCCACTTCTCCCAAAATCCACCCTTCTCCGAGGCATTCTCCTGCCAAAGCAATCCTCCGCGAGACCCTCCTTCTCCAAAGGTATCCCTGGCGGTAGCGCCAACTTTGGGCCCTTGGGGGCTCTTTCGAGCATTTCGGCGCGTCGCGCGGAACTCGAATAACGATTCATCCAACGGTGCAATCAACGATTACCCAAAACAGGCGGCCATTCAGCGGGCTTCGGCTATTTAGCCGCGGCTAACGAACTGGCCCTATCCCCTCGATTATTCCCATTTTCCTTCGGCCTTTGCCCGTCATCCCGATCGAAAGCCTTTCGGCGGTGAAAGTGACCAAAGGCTCGACCGAGCCTCGTTGTGTACCGACCTTGCTGCCGATCGGCAGGTCGCCCTGCCCGACCTTTCAAACCAGAACTTTGTCGCTTTCGTTCTACATTCTGCCAACGCAATTCTACCTTGCGTAACCTGTCGATCGAGTGTACTCCGCGCGCTCTGCTTTTTTCAACGGGCGATACGGATTTGCCATTGCGAATTCACCCCTTTGCAAAATTCACGTTCGTCCCTTTGGAATTCGAGTCCTTCGAGGATATCAAAATATTTGACGAACCGTACAAGTTGTAACGTAATTCTATTCGCGCGTAACGGTTCCAAAGGAAACTACGAGAGTGGCGACGAACGAAGACCTCCGTGCGATACGCGCACTATATCGTCGGTGGTAAGAGACCCGTTCGAAGACGATATATCTCGAGCGAAACGTTTCTGGAGATCGATGTCGAAAGGCAAATAAGTAAACGAAGGGGTGCAATTTTCTCCTTCCGAAAGGGTTAACGAATAGGTTGCGTTGGTCGCGTCGGAAGTTATGGTTTGGCTCAGAAAGGGCAACCTTTGAAGTTGCGTAACCGAGATTGATCCGGCGTAGGTCGTTAACCCTTTGTGGACGAAACGGTTCGAAGCCGAGCAGCTTCGTAGAGCCGAGTCGCTGCAGCGATCGTCGTTTGAAATTGTCGGCTTAGGTTTCTCCTCGCACGTTATATACCGCGCCCCAAATTCGGGACAGGCATACGACACCTCCGCGGCGCCCGAAGGATCGATAAAGTATCGCTTCTTTTCGAGGATACGCGTATTACAAACGTTCGTCCATCTTATTCCGCTCGAAATCAACGAAAGTTTTCGCGTTGCGCTCGCACCGCGATCGCGAACGCCTCCCTTCGACCGCGCAAATTATATCTCTTTACGCTTGGTTCACCGCTAAAAATATATCGTATTTACAGTAACGCGTACAGCCGAGCGCAGCGACGAATATCCAATAATTTATGGAGATGCACGAAAATCAACTGCGCGGAATATTTGGTGAGCATCGTTTAATATGGTAAATTAAAAAGCGTATCGACGCGCTTTCGGCGTGCAAAGCGTTAGAAGCGGCGAGATGATCGATTTGGAGCGTGGCGAATGAGACGATGGCCAGGGTGCATCGAGAATGGGCGCAGGACTCGTGCAGGCCGAGCTCTCGAAGCCCCTTTCTGGCCGCGAGCTTAGAAGGCCCGCTATTCCGGTGACGCCGAGCGAGTGCACGCTACGGAGGATTTGTCGTGAGATCAGCCGAGGCTAATAAGCCGTAATCTTCTATTGTGACGTTGCCCCGTTGATACGATTACTCCACGGAAAACCGATCGTTATCCGTGCCGAACACGGACGGCGTACACCGCCGTTCAGAAGTAGCGAGCACCCGGAAAATCCATCCTTACTCGCTCCACCTTGCGTCACCAATGTTTGCTCGCAACCTTGTAATACGTACGATGCGATTACTCGGCGGGAAATCGATGACCCTTTGTGCAGAACGTGGAAGTCGTACGTCGCCGTTCAGAAGTAGCTAGCCGCGGGAGATCTATCGTTGCGCATCTCGATGCTCCGTTTCGGCCTTTGTTTGTCGGCTCGCGATGCGTATCGCGCAAACTGCGTCGATGCTACGTCGATACGATTACTCGTCGGGGAATCGATGGTCGTGCGTGGCGACCGCGGCCGGTCGGAGGTGGCGCAAAATCTCCACGATCCTGGTTCGTCGTAGACGTTGCGGTCGTGTTTTGATTCGAGCTCTCGTATGATCGCGATACGCTCGAAGATAAGCGATCGAGAATAATTGGAAGTTATAGGAGAATTCTTGAATTTACGCTAGCTCGTAGATCTCGGCTGTGGGAACGGTCGATTTGTCTTTCTCGTATAATCCTCCGTTAAATCCCGGGACACCCCGTAGATCGAGCGACGCGAATGAGAAGATCGATCCCTGATTTTGTAACGACCGACTGTCGTAACCTCGTCGAGACCGAAGGAGAAAGACGAGGAAGTTCCAGCCGCCGCTCTCTCGGGGGATAATTTCTTAACGCGGATATAAGGAGGCTAATTAGGGGCTCGAGTACTATTATAAACACCGAGCCGTTAATCGATATAATTATAGAATTATACGGACGATAAAAGAGAGAGGGAGGCCGGTCCAGGGTGTACTAATGGCGGCAATTAGCAAAAATTATTGCTCTAATTAGCTCGTCGGTATTCCCAGCGTATGCGAAGCACCGCTCTTTTTTCCACGAGAGCGAAAAATTGATCCTGCGCCAGGCGAAGGCACCTAGAATCGAATTACCGGATGGTCCCTGAATTTTTTAAAAACTACGCTACCCTTTGCAGTTCCATATATAATACGGCTCGACATCGTACTCTACCTTATCGATGCTCGGGAATGATCCTGCGCGTGAGTCAAACTATCGTCTACTTTTATACTTCTCGCTCTTAACGCGTTGCACGCTGGACGCGCATTAATGCGTTTTAGCTCAAGTGGAAAGCCTAAATCGACGATATAGGTATAGGATCTTCGACCCGGTGGCCTCGGGAATCGGTCTACCGTGTCGTCGGAAAAGTCGAGACGCATTTTTTCCATATTCTTCAAAGCCATCCCTTACTAAGATGCGACGATCCGATATAAGGAGTATGTCTAATACGCGATCACTCGGATACGGCTCGATGACATCGATGGATCGACCGCTGGTCCCGCAAACTCCGTTCGAATCTGAGCATCGATTATAATCGATGCGAGCGTGCATAGACAGTCGGCTGAGTGGGCGGCGACTATGGTCGGCCCTCGGAGTAAAAGAGTTAATGCCAGCCCCGCTTACGGTGGAAAGAAATAACCGCGAAGGTCGTTTTGCATCGTGTCTAGTCGCTCCTTTCGCAAAAAAGAAAGTCCCTTCCGTCCGACCCTTTTCTCAAATTTCATTTGGCATTACACGCTGAAGGAGAAGTCGGAGATGGGGCGAAATTAAACCGTGGAGGAAGGACATTTCTCAGGCGGAATTAAAAGTTACGCGGGGAAGGGTAACGTTAAAACTGACGGACACTATTCCGACATATGTAAATACGTTCTAAAAATATCCGCCAGAAGGAAGAAAAGTACGCATATTTATATCCGCGAAAATACGTTAGGTTTCACGACAAAGCGGTCGCTATCGCAAATACCCCGAGGCCTTACTTTTATAAAATCGTTTCCCTTTTGCGATGAATATTGCGAGACGATATACATATCCGTTAGGCAGGTCCAAAAGTTGGCGATCGATTTCGCAGTGGAGTACGAGGAGCAATGGGCAAACTCTCCTCCTCGGCAAACTCCCGTTAATCGTACCCACTTTTAAATTTTCTTCCATAACGCAAGATTATACCAGGGCCGAGATCGAAGTGTGGCCAGAGTGATAAATCCGCAAGAAAGTTGGGTTACGGAGGATTAATAAGGCGCGCTGCGCAATCGCGTGGCTCGTTGCGAAGTTGGGATAAATATCGGTCCGTCGATCGGGCCAGCGATCGAGGTGTATTGTGACACGAGATAATACGGCGTCGGTATGCCTGGTTTACGTGCACGGGTTAGTAACGGGGACTGTGCCATTAGCATTTAGCTGCACAGAGTATGCCACCGTCGATGCCGCGATTAGATTCTCGGTTGGATCAACACATTGTTTGCCGTGAAACTTTTACAAAAACGAACGCCCGCGTCGATTATCCCGAGCGAATCTTTGAATCGCTTTTTTTTTTTTAACGAGAAGCGTTGACTCCCACGCCCTCTCCCCGATACTTGACATTGAGCAACTTTTCTTTCTTTTTTTTATGGAATAATCGCGGAAATCGCGAAATCTTTTGACTCGACGGTTTGCAAATTCTCGGGGCGAACGTTACCCAAAGTGCGTGATACCTCGCACTTTGCCAAGAAGCGATCGACCGGTCATTTTGTGCCGTCCGGTAGGCTAAGCGTCAAATGTACGTTTCCTTGAGCAAAATTTTGCACGTCGACGGGGAGGAGCCAAGCGCACTACGAGCCGATTACGTTGACGGAAGTTGGCGAACGAGGATCGGTGGAATTCCGACGAGCACACGCTCGCTTCGACGCGCCAACCGCCTATGCGCTTTCTCCCGATGCCCTCGAAAATTGTTCGTGGCGTGCTGTCGATCACCGGAAGCTCACAGCGGCGGAAGTTACGGTCCGAAACTTGCAGGATGCGCCCATCGGTTACGGTATAATATGATGTATGCGAGCCCGTAGTCGCGCCTATCCGCGACACAATGCGGTGGACGCCGCGATAGAGACGCGCTGGCTTCGCAAAAATGACGAGATAGAGCCAAAGATCGAGGGAAGAGTCAAAGTTTATTCGATCGAGCGACGTTTTCGATCCTCTCTCTGCGCGATCCCATACATTTTTTTCTCCCATTCGCCACAGTTCCGCGGTGTTATTTGGAGATGTTTTCGATACATTTTTACAGGTTCGAGCGTGGAAAAAAATTCGGACCGTCGGGTGGCTGGTGCGGGAATCGAAAAATTTCAAAACGTATTTTTACGTTACGCGCCGATGAGTAAAGTCCATCGTTGTCTCGGTGTCGCGATTCAAATCTACGTCAAACGCTAACCTTCGTCTTAGGCCGTGCACCCCGATGCTATCGATTATCGTTCGAATCGTGATCTCTTTCCAAATCGCGAGCGTTCCAAAGATTCGTTTCAAAGCGTGGATCAAAATACTTCTCCGAGCTACGCGAGGTTCTCTTCGAGCGATAAATTTGAGGAAAGTTTTCTCGGAATGTAACTCGCAACAAAGTATCGTAATCCGCGGTCCGCAAGGGTTTAACGAGAGACCGAGGGATTTTCAAGGATATCTTTCGTCGATACATTTTTGGGGTAAAAGCGCATATTTCGCGCGGAGAGCGATGAAGCGGTCTGCGAAATACACGGTAGGGCTGGCATTATATGGGCAAGCCCGGCCGGAAGTTCGGCCGAACCGCGTGTAAACGGAATACAAGTCGCGAGCGCGTTTACAATCGCGGCCGGACGGCGCGTAATTGCACGTAGCACGGGGTGATCCACGATGGTGTTCCTGCGGCGAACTCGCTCGCTGGCGAGCATACGCGGTTACAGCCCAGGGACGCGTTTCGGCCTACGCACATTACGCAGGTGTCCACGATGCCAGATCCGAAGGGAGATGGCTTTTAACGCGCTCGCCGACGGCCAAAGTTTGATCGATTTGCAAGAAAAAAAAAGGCTGATTTATCTTTTGTACCAACAGCGATATCCAAATTTTGGTTGGACAATGACGAATGGCGAATCGTGCGTTCTAAGCGAGCGTACCTACGCGCTTCATTTTGATCCTTCATCCGGTCTTATGCAGCTGGAAACTCGGTTGACCGTATCGACTATTTTTGTGTAGGATAATAATAATATTTATTCGCTTCGTGCGTGGCGCGGTTATTAAGCGATTCCGATTATTAACCTTAAATTGAGTTGGCGATGAAAAATTGTAAAGATCGAGATGGTGAGTTGGATGGTATTGAGAGGGACGTGGAAAAAAGCGGATCTTTCGTTTGCCGGATGAAATTTAATTAGACGGGTTTTTTTTTATCGCGTTTTCATGGGCGATAGTGCGTAAATCTCGAACTCTGGGATTTTAAAACTTTGAATTTTTGAGCACGCGACGATGAGTGCGATGCGCGTCCTCGTTTGGGATCCTCTTTAAACTTGAAATAGCCAGTTAAATAAACGCTGTATTTAACGTGCAAAGCCGTGGAGAGAAACAATTATCATCTATGCGCGATTTAACGGTGGCAGCCTGCTACGTGTGAATTATTATAACGTTAATAATAGCCACGATGGCGACGCTTGAGATCCATTTGAAATGCCGAATGACGCTGTTCGAATTACTTCGGCATCCGAGGCTAAAAAATAGGCGGTTTATCGATCAAGGTTCGCAAATAAATCGACCTAAGTATTTATAGTTTTCATCGAAATGGTCGATCGTTTAAACGTCCGGAAAGGCGAATAAACGAGGAACGCGAATGATACCGTATTTAGCTTTGTTCTTCGCCCCTTCTTTCTGAGAATATTTGTAAAAAAAGTGATTTCAACGTTAAGGAGATCGTAATATTTGCAGCATTGCCAAGAATGCCTCTTGGCTCTGACAAAGGCGGCGTACGAAATGTGATTCTTGTAACGAGCATTTTAATTAAATACCTTACTCTTACACGTACATTCCCGGCTCGGAAGCCTCGGGACACGCGAATGTTTAATTAATTTCTATTTCACTCGCACAAGCGAGTAGAGGCATATCGTAAAAACTCTTAAATCACGGCCCAGATCAGAGGTTTCCAATCCTCTTGCAGCCGCGGACCACGAATTAAATTTCCAACCGCCGATTCGGTTTGGCCACATCTGGAAACTCGACAACGCGTAATCGAATCGCGGCTCTAAATATCGATAATGATTTTAATAAAGTTCTGCATAAATTACTCCGAAGGTTTCTCGTCGCATGCGTCGCCGGTCGTGTGCCAGACTGCTCGTCGCATTCGAGGCCTTTCCGAAATATCGATAAGTGTCTCGAGACCGTCGAGGAGGAAGCCTAGCCTCCGCGAACCAATACACGCGTCAAACATTAACGTTAACCTGTCGCCTCGAAAAATCACGGCCACGTCGATGCATATTTTCCACGATAGAAAGTAACCGTGAGACGGATGAAGGACAACGGGCAAAACCGGGTTTCACGTATGGTAAGGCATCCGTATTCCGTTGCTGGTCGATAATTCGTTCTCCGTCCACGGCTGTAGACTCGGTAGGTGTCAAATATGAAGTGAGAAAATACAAGAAAAAACATTTGACCGTCCGACTCATGTCCGAAACGTATGTAGCGGCAGTAATAGAATCAAATACGAAACTACGAAGTGATCGTGTATTATAAAGGTATTTGTATGAAAAATAAAAGGTCAAAAGATGAGGACCAAAGGAGGGAAAGCACCGTTCGTCGTATACGATCGTGGAGCGTGCATTGGCCAGTCGTAGCGGAACATCGTTTGGATACATTTACTTCCCGAACTGCGTACTCTCCGGATCTTCTTCTCGCATAGTTTGCTCTCGCTCGGAGACTGAAAAATGCCACGAAAGGTCGCGGATTTCCCGGGCAGTGCACTCAGGGAGGTCGCGGAAAATACGCTTCTGCACTGTTTCGATAAGCGATACGGACGAGGGGCAAAAGCGTGTCGCCTACCCAAGGTGCCCACCACGAAAGGCGATACGGCGTAAAGAGTCGCGTTATAAATCGAGCAGAACTCGCTCGTTGAAAGTTCGGTTCGTATTTGACCGCGGTACGTGCAAGACGCGACTGAATGGTTCTTGCGAAATCGACGGCAAGGCGCTCTTACGTCCTTACGGGCAGATAGGCGTCGGTGTATCCGCGTTTATTAACCCAATAATACGTAATATACTTTCAAAAGTGGTTGCGACACGGCGCTGCGGAGCGAGCGAGAAATCCGGCGCTTTGTATCCTTCGAAGATCTGCCTTTCAGGCCAGCTCCCTTTTACGAGGGATTTTTCATTCGAGCCGCCTAACCGCGATTACGCCGCGAGATTTGCATTTAAATCTGCGCATTTGCGGCTCTCTCCACGGCGGTTGCAAAGGAATTTTGAAAAGTTCCGGAGCTCCGGGCCGTTGAAAGAAGTCTCAGGGCACTTATCCTCGCCGACACGAGCTTTAATTACACAACGTAATTTACCTCGGTTACGTTGCTTTGTCGCAAAATATATTTATGATTATACGTTCGATTGTGGTTGGGTGTACGAAGGGTGTGCGAGGATGCTCTTGAAGTACCCTTTTGATTTATAATATATTGGAAATTATCAGCGAAAATATAACCGATTTAAAGCCAACGATGTTACGAAAGAGTCGTAGGTAGGGGGAGGAGGTGAACGTCGAGTTAATAACATTACGTACCTTCCATGGAGGAAATGCTCATGGGGAAGAAGTAGGAAGAGTCGTCATCGGCGGTGCGATCCGAGAAATCCTCGCCAAATATATTCCTGGAGGGTCTACCCGACAGGACCAGTACAGTGTCCGGGCGCCCCGATTCGTCGGCCTTGTCGGAGTCGGACGCATCGCGCGATACACCTGCAATTGGAAAATAATAGTCTTAGCTTTGTTCTCCGCTCGGTTAGCCTTTCCTTTATCCCACATTCCACGGACCCCTTTCTCGCGATGTACATTTTATCGAAAGTCTAGCCGCTAGCTTTGTACCGCTGCTCGATACGACGTAAGGAAATATTTACGCGTATACGAGCTAGTCGTGTTTTCCAGTGCAAGATATGACGGAGTCAAATTCAATTTTCGAACTCCGCGATAACGAGCTGTTTTTGTCGTTCTTCCTACGATGGATCGATACGACGAGCCAGATCTCGGGTTGAAAAATCGCTCGCGGAGCCCTGGCTATTAACCCTTGGTTCCCAAGGGGTAACGCGGATCGCGCTTCGAGAATCGCTGGAGCCTCATAGATATCTGTAATACTGCGTGACTCGATAGAGGGGTGCCGGCGCATTATGCAGGGATGATTCACGGCGAGATCGGCTCAGAGTCACACGGTATGGCACCCCCGTTCCTAATGTCACCGAAAAAATGCGCATCCCCGTATTTTCGATATCCATTAGGCTAATTCGATCACCACGGGGGATGACCAAGGGTTTCGTTCGCAAGTCGAACATGCCTCTTGATTCGATCGCGCTAAGAAATCCGTTCCGAACGTTGAAGCTGTGAGCCACCGTTTCGACATGTCCAAACACGTTACTGACATCCGTATAAAAATGCAACGAAAGAAGGAAAGATAAATAAATCCATGCGATCGTCCACGCGTGACGATAAATCGCCGAAAGTTCTCTGAAAATGTTCCCAAGAAACGATAGCCGTCCTTCCGATCGCTTTCGTAGCCCCAGCGTTATTAGGACTGTATTTATTCGCAATAAGGCGTGACCCGACGGAGGGTGAAGGGATAAGCATTATGCTGGGATGATTCACGGTGAGATCCGCTCAGAGGCACGAGCTCCCAGCATCCAGGTTCCTAATGCCGCCGAGGAAATGCGGGATTCCGTATTTTCGCTACGCATGGGCAAATTCAATCGGTGATCGATGGACGCGCCGGGGTGGATTTAAAGGGTAGCCACGTGAGATCTCATTTGCAAAATGTCGGCGCGGCAAAAGTCTCCCGGCGCGTGTGTATCGTTTCAGCAGGCAGGGGAAGGGGCGTAGGAGATGGTGATCGATCGACTCTTCCTTAAAAGGGATCCGCGCGCGGCCGCGTATTTCACACACCGACGCTCGAAACTTTGGGGATCGTTTACCCCGGGATAAGCAATCCTGGGACGTTTTAATCGAAGAAAATACTATCGAACGTTTAATGGGGAACAAAAAAGAAGAGTGATATAGGCACACGTGCTTCTAACTTTTTCCCCATTTTGGGATTTCCTCGGGACAAGTATGCGATTTGCGTGGTCTCGGCGAACGCGTACGCGTGTTGGAACAAACGGGTACATAGGTGTGGGAAAAAATGGGCCCCGAGGAGACCGAACAAGGAAGCAAAAAATAAAGTAACTTTTAATAAATAATATAGCCGTATGCGGACACGCGCTCGAAACGCTCCAACGTTCAATTTTCTTTGGCTGAAACGCAAACGCTTCTCAAAGCGCGTATACGTTTTATGGAAAGCCTTCGATACGTAAACGCACCGACACGCATCTGCGTGTACGTACAGGGTGTCCGACGACTTAGGTTCTCCCTTAGCACGGCGGGATTTCTATTCTCGCAAAGGAGTAGGAAGGGCGAATATCCGTCGAATCCGAAATTAACTCCGCCGTGCTTGCGTGGCACACTACGGTAATCCGTCATGAATTATTGCGTCGTCTAAACGGTATCCGCGGCGAACCTCGAAACCCCAAAAATGTGTGCATCTGCTGTTTATCGAGGGGTCGTCTATGACGTCATCGCGCTTACCGCCGAATCCAGAATAATCCCACGACACCTTTCGATGTGTACACGCGCATATTACCACGCTTGTACGTCGCTAAACATTCGTGATTTCGTGTCGCGTACGAATCGAAATTCCGTGTTCCTTCGTCTTCGTATTTTACAACGCCTTTCGACCTATCGTTATCGGTATATGCGCTTTAAAAAATACCTAAAAATGTTTTCCTTCGACTCGAAAATAAGTTGGAACGTAAGGCTAGGCTGGCGCGAAAGGAATCAAATTTTTTGAGCCGCCAAGCATCGAAGGACGAGCTTTATCGATCAAAGGACGACGTTATCGACGATACCTTTGTAACTTTGTCGGGAAATTCGGTACGAAGAAAATAATCGAGCACGCGAAAATACACCGTAGAAAAGCTGCAACGGTGCACCGTCCAAGAGACGTTCCCGGCCGTTGCTGGTGATTATCCAATTTCCCCCTCGTCAATTCGCATTGACGCACAAGATGCGTAGGAGCCAATTTGAATCAATCTAGCTCCCTCCCACTTTTCTCTCGTATATACATATACATATACACAGATATATATATATATACATATACATATACACAATATATATGATATACACAGATGTATATCTGTATTTAATATCCAACGAGAAACGATCGATGATTCGAACAATAATCTACTCGACGATGTATCGAAACCTGGAAAGCTCCTGACTTTACAATACGTGGATGTACTTATGGATCTCCTTTGTAGGCTGCTTTTTAAAGGCGCGTTCGTTATGCACGACTCTCTCGGCTAACTACGCCCGTCTTTGTGTCGGGATCGCCGTCGACTCACGATGAAATGCTTTGACAGGCCGTGAAAGGCTGGCGGATTATCGAAACGCGTCCCAAGGAATTAATTCTAGGACGCGGGATGAATTCGAAGGAAGAGCAAAGTTCCTCGCGAACTAATTTCAATGACATTATCGACGAATTTGATTACTCAACGCCTCATCCCCCCCCCCCCCTTTTTTTGTCGAAGGCAGGAGGAAGGGGGCTCACCTCTCGCTCACAGTGGTAATGATCCGTCTTTTATTCTTTTAACACAACCCCCCTCCCCCCTCCACCATTCTGTTCGCGGAGAGTAATGCGACCTTCGCAGCCGGTTGTTTTGTCCCCCATAAGATGTCCCGAAGTTCCTTTGTTCCCCATAAGATGTCTCGGTGTTAGGCCTTGGTACTACCTATATCCGAGTCTGACGTACGATCGAGTGGTTTGTCCGGGTCATCGGCAGACTTCTGCACGTTATCGAACAAAGGCTATGTCGTTGATGCCGATGAACGTAACCCTCGCATCCTTTTAAAAGGGAGGGAAGCGCATTTCCTTAACGAATGACGGGCAGAGGGGCGAGAGCGATAATAAGGATTATAAAGTCCTCCAGCGGGTCGAGAGGATCGCAAAATCGGTCGATAAAAAGTGCCGGTTCGTTTACTTTAGGCGTATAAATGGATGCGTATAATATATTCATCGACGTATTATCGGCGGTCCGCGGCGCATTACGTATTCATTAACGAAGATTGGAATCGGAGCCCCGGTGCGTTTCGACGTGTACCGATGATTTTCATCGATTCGACGGCATTTTAACCAGAAATTAATGCCGATATCGCGCCGCGGCGGCGCGTCGAAGGGTGCGCCTGAAAAACCCTCCTGGAATTCCAAAATTTCCATCAAACGAT
This sequence comes from Ampulex compressa, assembly GCA_038496175.1. NCBI lineage: Eukaryota > Metazoa > Arthropoda > Insecta > Hymenoptera > Ampulicidae > Ampulex > Ampulex compressa. Next base: position 65,545 of record JBCFXI010000422.1, on the reverse strand, counting down.
AGCGCATAGTTTATCGCTCCCGTTTACGCGCGTATAACGCCCACCCTGTAAATCTTCTTGTCCGGCACCAATGTTGCAAACTCCGCGTGATGGATGTTGGATGATACTTGAACGTTTCGTGCGCCCCCCCCTCGCCCCTCGCCCCACGCCCTTCACCACTCGCCCCTCGCCCCTCGCCTCGCGACTCTACGCCCAAGCGAACCCCCGCGCCTTTCCCTCCTTCTCTCTTTCGCTCTTTCTATTTTCTCCGTCGCCCCTTCCCACCGCCCTCCCATTATTTTCTCATTCGCTCACTTATTCGCTCGCTCTCGCGCTCACGCTTGCGTGTACTCTCTCTATCTCTCTCTCTCTTGCTCGCCTATACGCGAAAATCTCTCTCTCTCTCTCAATCTCTCGTATTCGTTCGCTCGCTCGGGCAGGCAGGCAAGCACTCTCGATCGTGGACATGGCCGCGCACGAGCATGCAGGGGTCGTTCCCTTGAGAAATTTGAGCCAGATCGATTCATCGAAACTGACACTTTTTTCTCTCTGCTCACCCCCCACCCCCCACCACCTACCCTCGCCAGCACGCCCCTACTTCCCAAACTCCTCCTCGAGTGGCATTAGGCAGGGTTAATGCTCGCGGTGGCAAAAAGGGAAACACGGTGTCTAAGTGGCGGCACGGCGCGCGAGTAGGTGCCGAGTGCCATTGACTGCGGAATAAAATAAGCGGCCTGGCATTCCTTCCTACCTTTCCACCCTTCCGCCCTTCCACCCCTCCACCCCTCCACCCCTCCACCCTTCCGCCCTTCCACCTTTCCACCAGTCGACCGACCGACCCACCGAGCGGCCTTGGCAAAATTCCATTTTCTTCTTCGCCCGGTCCATGCACCGGTCACAAAACAAGATATCGTCTCCCTCTATTCCTCCCGCCTTCTTTCTCCCTTCTCCCTTACTTCCTACCGGAAAGAACCGACGAGGACCGGCATATATCGCCGTGGCCGTGCCCCAAATTGCCCCGCATCCTGTCTTTTGGACCGCGGCCGAGCGGTCGTAGGAAGAGGGAGAGACGAAAGGAAAGTACCCTACTCCTTCTCCTCCTCCTCCCTCGCGCTTCTGTTTCCCTTATGTCGGTGCACGCGGAGCCGTTTTTATATATCACGCGATATCCTTGCACTCCAATGGGCATCGGGACGCTCGAGTCTTAACGCCAAGGGGTAATTTTACTTATACACAGCCATTCCGCCTAACGGATGAGAATCGAAACGCGCCGAGATAATTTCATCCGAAAACCGGCGCATCGGCCCGTGGTACCTTAAGGGTTAATAACGGCATCCTTGCAAAATAGGCGTGTATTCGCGCCAGCGTTATCACGGGTAATGCGCCGTAACGTCACGCGTCAAATACGGCGCAGTGCTCGCCAAAGGCCGATTTCCACCGTAAAAGGATTAATTAAAATGCACCGTGATTCGATCATCCCCTCGCGCCGCCTCTGTTTTCGAACCTGGGCCAATTATAGTAATTGCAACGGTCCGCCGACCAGGCCGATCCAGGATGTACACCGTGCGCTGAAATGCACGCCGCGGTGATAACGGTCAAGGCTGATATCGGATGGTTCTCTCTTCGCCTCTCTCTTCCTCCCCGCTCCTCTCTCCCTGTCTCTTGCCTTCTTTTACGCGTCGCACACTGCTGACGGTTCCGATCGTAGGGGGACAAAATTATTCTCGGGTCGTCTTTAATTCGGTACGCGAAATAGCTTACCGGCGTATATCGAAATTTCGGAGTATTCTTTTACTCGCTAACGCGGATCAAAGCGGTGGATCAAAATGGAGAAACTCGGCAAAATCGTCGGAATCGTGTGTTTCGGTATGCTTTATATATATATTTCTTCCTAATCAAATATGTTGCGGAATATTTGAAGAACGTTATTTTTGTACGGGTAGAAGGATCGTTTTTATCGCCGTGCGTCGCGGTCGTAAGCGTGCTCATTGACACGGCTATTCGAATTAATAGGCGGCACTTGAGCTCCCAATAACGTTTCTCGCGCGGTGCTCGTCCGGCCTTATTACCCTCGACCGTAAAGGGATAATCTCTGTGGCAAAATCCACGCGCTATTCCGCTGGAAATGTACGCTTGTCCTCCCGCTGGCCGAATCGTTCTCTCCTCTCCAGGCGCGCGCTTCGCGAGAGAATTCGGCCTCGTTAATCCCCAGGAAATTGGCCAAGGCGTACGAGCACCCGTGACGTAGATCGAGCGTGTATCCACTGCCTAGATACGAGTGTAAAAACACTCTCTCCCCCATCCTCTTTTCCTTGATCGATACGGTCTTCGTGGTCTAATTTATGGTCGAACGTCGAATCAATTAGCGATATACGTACTAAAATGTTATCTCGTACATCGTTGAAGATAGAATGAGAATAGAACGTATTTTTGGGCGTGCTTCGAGGTGAACCGAATCGATGTTTTCCAGGTCTCTTCGCTTCCGAATTGATCCTCGTCGATATCCTTGACTCACATCGCTTCGTACGTGCATACGTACGGCGATCGGGACGGCCAGCGGTACAAAATCACAGAGCATAACACGACAACGGTGTAAAGCTCCCATTGTGATCGATACGAATGCAGAAACGTAACTAGAGTTTGCGTCACCGTAATTGACATATCTTTGCTGTATAAGGTCCGATCGTTTTGCTTCTGGCCGGAGTAATTTCTCCCGTTGAAAACGACGCCTTGCTATTTATCGCGGTGGATACGGCTTTACGTTCTTTGTTCGATAATCGCCAGATAGAAACGTTGCTATTAAATTCTCTGTTATCCTTACGTACATTTCGATGTAGTATCGCAGCCCAACGGGATATTATGCATTTGTACTACGACTATAAAATATTTTTGAAGCAAAACTATCGGTGGGAGCTCTTGATAAATCGATCGTTTAAAATATCTTTCTCGAATGGACACTCGCGCGCGATACATACCTACATATACGATTATCCAATATTTCGATTAACATTTTCATTTGCCGTTTATGATGCGGAGCGTATTTTAAAGTGACTTTATGCCGTATAAATAATCGTATCCGGTGTGAAACAATCGTGCAACGATTGGAAGGCATCGAGTGCCAGATCGCTGCACGTTCGGGCGCAAAATCATCGACAAATATAAACCGCTTGTTTCATTATGTAATCCGATGCTAATGGCGCGTTAATTAGCCAGGCCGAATGGTATGCGCGGCTTATTGTTTAACAAAGGCGGTGAATGGCAATACCGGTAAATCGTCACCAAAATCATTTTCAGAGTCCATTTTGCTTTACTCCTTAATTACTACAAATTATGATTTACCGTATATCGATCATTTTACTGTTTATTCTCATCCTAATTTATATACTAATATATATATATAACGATGCTTAGGCTAAATGAATTGCCATCCATGAAATATTCATGGCCAATTATTAATCCACAATGAAATTATTTTAATAACTTTGATAACATGGCAGAAAACAAGAAGAATTGCTAAGTACATCACATTTGTAATTAGCACCGTGAGTTTGAGTAATCTTGATCATTGTACTTAATGTAGAGATAATATTTATGGTGTCAATATGCAATTCTACATTAATCTGCGAAATTGATACAAGTTTTATGTCGCGCGTATCTCGCGTTGAACGTATACGAGTTAATAAATGCGTCTCCCTTTCATTTTGATATGCACCAGACCGCATAAATAACTTAATATCTTGGTGAAGTATTTTCTCATTGCTGATTTATGCGATTTTAAATAAAAAGAGTGCATAGCTGTACTTTAGAGGTTGTACGGAAACGAATAATTAAATCTGATATACCTCGAAAATTCCCTCCACTATTCGCAAGCCAACTAGAATGTAGACACTCATCCTAGCAAGAGGTGGAGTGATGATCGTAAAGAGGGACGTGGCGCCTATGCCAATGGCGAACACCCTTTTTCCGCCGATACGCGCGGCCAACCATCCCCCCAGTAGTTGTGTGCTTATGTAACCATAGAAGAAGGAACTGAGCACCAGGCCTTGAGTTTTCGAATCCCAATCGAACTCCCTCTCCTATAATGATCTTTCTAAATATAACACATTCGTTTGCAGGAAATATGAAAATATGATTAATAACAAAATAACGCGCGAGTATTGATGTTTTTTTTTTACCGTTAAGGAGGTAAAATAAAATTTAAATATGTATATTAAGCGACAATGCAAATGACAAAGCCCGCGGATAATTAGGTAGAAAATCAGAACACTTGTAAAGCTTATATATCGTATAAATCCGCACGATAAGTAATGATCCGCACAAAGTATTATAAAGCTCCTCTCAAGTAGGGGAGTAGCATTGTAGCCGCTTTATTGCATGCACTTGAAGAATTTTTTTTTAGAGCAATAGATTGACGTTTCATTCCATCGTCGCAAATGCAAAGATCTTTCAATATGAATTTTATCATCGACGCTATGATTCGGAGGCGATTAATTTTATGCACAACTTACGTGATAGATTGTTCCGTTTTCATCGACTTTTATGTGATTTGCTGTCATAGCGACGATTGCTACGCTCAAATTAACTCGAAGAATGTAGCATGTAAAAAATCCTACAAAGGCCAATAGTGCAACGACGTACCTCCTCTGTTTCCAAAATTTCCACGAAAGACTAATATCATCGTCGTACTTTACGCTGCAAATAAAAGCATTTTTTCCAAAACCGAAATGAGACGGCACACTATTTTTTATTTGGTAAAACTTTTTTGCTAAATGAATTGCAGGAAGTATGAGTAAAAACTATATGACTCACGTGCCGTAATCGGTGTTTTTCTCCATTTCGGAGCACGATTTCTTTCTCTCCATCGTATCCTAAAAAACATAAATTATCCTTTATATGTCTCTTAGCAGAAGAATACGTTGGTATTTTTCAAGCTTAAAGGGATTAACGTAAGAACACTTGGTTTAATAGCCGAGATAGCGATTTATGACTCCTCTACCTGTACCACAATGAGCGCAATATATTCTGCTTGATAATCTAATTACCATTGCGTTATCACAAAAAATAAGTTTATATTCATAAAAAAAATATATATTCTTGGAATAGAGTGGCATTTCTATTATGTGGCTCGTACATACCGTTAATGCAATATCATTCGTTCATATTATGATAATGATAGTCAGAAGCACGATGTAATACAAAGTACGGATACTAACCAAAAGCAACGGAATGAATGACTGTAATCAATACGGTATTGATGTAAACCGTTCACCATCAGTTTTACTCCTATTTTTTTTTACATGTCAAGGATACTTTCACAACAGCTAAAGGTCAGTGCAAGGAACGTAACTACGGCAAAGGCAACTATTCGGTCGGCGCAAACTTCTAACGTTTTATCTGCCGTCATCGCGGTTCCGCCTCGTTATCTATATCCCCCCTAATTTCATGAATACCTCATCCGAATTCGTGATAAGTCTTTCGAGAACGCTAGTATCCATGGGGATCCTCTTGGTACCTTTTCTTGGCATTTCCACTAGCCGTTTGGCGACAACCTGTTACGCAAAGCAACAGTTGTGCGGACACGTGCACTACATGCATATACTTCCGTAGTTTACAGCACAAAAGCCCATTCGATTATCGGTGACGAAGACAGATTTTCATAACACGCGGTTTTTGACAGCCGTTTAATCTCGAAATAAGCAAATCGCATAGTTAGCAATAGTTTTCACTCATATCCGTATCGAGCTGCTAATGATTCACCATCACCTACTTATCATTAATACAGATGCGAAAGGACCACTTATAAGCATCGAGCACGTTCCGACAAAGCAAAAGAAATGTACCAAAGAGACAAAGCTTCGACCGCGAATTCAAGTAAAACTCCATACGTTAGCACGTGTTAGGAGCGCGTTTCTTTCGATGTACGTGGTAGATTCCGTTTTTCCTTCGAGAAACGCGATATTAAGCGCCAATTGCTTCCTTCGCGAATTACGAGAGCGATGAAAATGACGTTCTGGATGCGCACGTGTCGAACATTAAAATCGCTTTGCGAGCGTACAGCATCTATGCACTGACGCACGGGAGGCTCTAGGTTTCGCACGGTGATTCAGGACAGGATTATTGATCGTTGCTGATAGCTACCGTGCTGCTCTCCTTTCGAACGTATCCCAGCCTCGTAACTTTTCCCAATTCGCTGCGTGCCGATCGGCAGTATTTAGGAGCGGAGGAAGAACCGCGACCGACGATTACGTCCCTTCGCGGATGTTCAGAGCGTCCGATTCACTTAGTTACATTTGTTCGAAAGGCCGCGCCAGCTCTCTGAACGGTCGATGCTTTCCCACTACCGGCGCTCCTATCAAGCCGCATTATTTGCATGCGATAGAGGAATATGAATTATCGCGAGAATATTATCGCCGGCCGGAATAATCGGAGGAAGTCGATCAATCCGATCGCGATAAATCAAAATATTTCACTTTGATTGTTTTCCTTCCTCTGTTTTTCTCTCGCCACATTTTCAGATCTTAATATTCCTTCTCTCAATTTCCTCCTACGCGGATTTTTTGAAATCCAAAACCTTCTCGAGGTAGATGTAAACTTCCTCCTCCGTCTTATTCCCACGAACGCGTAAGGTGTCCTACTCACTGAACACTGACTTGGCTCTGATAGAAGGAAGGTGACGAATACTCAAACTTTCACCCGACCACTGGTCGCTTTAAGCGTGGAACGCGTAGACTTAGAGATATTGCCGTCACGGTTCGGAAGTTTCGCGTTATTTGCGCGGAGATCGGAGGAATAGGTGTCTGACCGATGCTTTTTGTATTTCATTGAGTAATTGAAATTATGTCCTTGCCTATAATGGTCGGTTTATGGAATATTTTGTTAGCCATAGCTTTTTGTGCATATGGCAAGGTTGATTTCGATAGGTGAATGTAACGCCGTATTGACAAAATGCGAGATGTTGTGTAACTTGGTTCTGATTAATTTTACATTAAGTATTATGTCATTCCGTGAAGCTCTTTTTCTTCGATACACTACACAATTGTTACTTCGGTGAATTACATTTTTTCGATCAAATTTTAAGTGTCACTCGCAGGACGTAAATTATTTTTTAAACTACGTATCGTATAAGTGCATTGTAAACAAGAGGGAGATACCCGGTTCTACGTGGAAGTAAAATATCCTAACACCTTCACGGTGTGAAAGAGATATGATATAACGTAAGTGGCACCCTTAAAAAGTGACCTTAATATTCATGCACGCACTAAAGCAAATTTCACAGCAATGAATTTCTGCGAAAAGATATATTGTATTTACTGTGATTACAATTTTTTAAAGCAATATCGTACCAATCATCTACGAGAAATTATTGATGTATTATGTAGATATGCAAGTATATCGGACTGTATGATGTAAAACAATATCTTTTTTAACTTGCCGTTTGTATCAAAATTAATTTGATAACTGAATTTGATCGTAAATTATATTGGAAAATATTGCGTAGCACAAGCCAGAAATATTTTTCGAGTGTAATATCGAAATTCGTTATTGCTACATGGACATTGTTCAGAATCATCCGTAGAAAAAAGTTACCGACTTTTAACCAAACTTTTCCAGTAGTATAAATTGTTAAAAATTTTAGTGCTTATAAAAATTTCAATGCTCCCAATAACGTAAACAGCATCGAGTCTACTTTAGATATTCTCCGATATTCGTGTATTGGATTGGTAATATTATTCGTAACATGCCAAAATATTTTTTAATAACTCACTTATCACAATAAATAGAAATATTTCTGCAAACGCTTCTCTTTAAAAAAATATTCTGTAAATCAAAAACTGAAGTATTATAATCGTCAGACTAATATTTCATACAATTTGTTTGTGAAATGTGAGTTTTTATTTATTTATTCATCATGGAAAAGTGGTTCCAACTGGATATTGTTGTCGGGTTATACTTTTAGTAAACGTCTATGTGGATAATCAGAGAACCGACTGATAAAATATTACAGACGTTTATTCGTGTCGTGCAACTCTGACGAAGAAAAATAAATCTTTTCGTTACTTGTGCGGCATTGCACGTGACGACTGTTGGAATACAAAACAACCATTTGTGTTATTACGTAAATTATTGTTTAAGGCTTGATAAAAGTATATCATTTCAAACTTCTCAATTTATTATTAGCCGACTTCAATTTACTCGATTATGAAATTAGCAGATTACATCAAACGTAGTATATTTATACTTGAATCATGAATTTATATTTTAGATTATGCAGCAGAGAATTCATGATTGATACGCAGAAATTGGCATTTCCTTTTACGAAAACTTCTTACAAAGATTATCTTACGTATTCTCCGTATATTACGGAGGGCAATACAAGGAAATGCAGTCTGAAACAGGTTGATAAATCATCACATTTACTACAATAAAGAAAAAATAAGTTGCAGATGTGCTTAATAGTATCGTCTTAATCGTTGTTACTTCTTTCAGACCTGACTCGGAAAGCTCAAGTATTGCGGCCTTAAAAATAAGGAAGTATGTAGTTAGAACTGCCGAATAATTTGCATTCTTTATGTAAAACGTACGCAACATAGATATAGTCGCAAAACGTACAAAATTGTAACATACGTACGACAGTGTAAACTAAATTTGATGTAGCAATGAACAAATACCTCCTATTTCAATACGATTAAAACCTTATGTCCTTACACTTTTGGCACGCATTCTTTTGCGTCCGGTTATAAATCCATACACTTCAAACTATTTCCTTTATTACGTTTCGAAAATTAAAGCTGCCTTTGAAACTTCTTCTTACTCAAGCCTTTTTTGGGTACACTTTAGTAATACAAAAGCGAAGAGCGTTATGCGTTTATTATTCATACATTCCGAGGATGAAATGAAAATAATGATTTAAAGCTGATTGAGGTAATTTAAGTAGAAGCTCACTAGATCACTTGATAGTTATTGTTTCCTCGAATAAAATTTCTTCAATTCCATGGAATTTTGCGCGTGCATTAATCTCTATTATCGGTTCACTTCAGCGACACGGTGCAACAAATTAAAATTTTCGATCGGCACTCGGACGAACGTGGATTTCGTACAACTCGCACTAAGCGACTGACCGGAATAAACAGAAGCGGCAAGTAGGTAAGGAGTACTCGTACGAGCACAACCTGGAAACTCTTCGTGCAGGAAACACTACCGGCTTTTTTATACAGCAAGCATCTCATAACGAATTATATCAGTAGCAGGCATTACTCTTGGAATATCAGACGGTTTTTGCAATTTCCTTACAGTGATTATCATTTTCTTATTTATTACACCGATCTTCGTACCAATTACGTAGCTAACTTCTAACGATGACGATCGAGCAATTTATCATTCAGCACAGCCGATGTAATCATGACGCATTAGAAGAAGAATATGACGTATAAAGTTCCTTTGATTTTCCCACACCATCTCCTTAGATGTTTTATTTGCTCTAAGTCATTGTTTTAAGGGGGATTTAATATCTAAGATTGCGAGGTCAGCTGTGGAAATTTCCGACCTTAATTTCAACTTCGGCCCCCCATTTTTTTTTCTGACGCCGACTCCGACTCTTGCTCCGATTTCGACTTCAGCATTTATAGTAGATTTTAGGTAGCCACTTTTTTTTTTATTTATGTCGCTGCGTATGATAAAGCGATACGATGAGGCTTACAAGGATTTTATTTCTATTTCATTTGTTTAAATTGTAAATGTTGTAACTCTTGAAGAATTAGTGGATACAAATAATACGCGACAATCGATGCTTTGGATACGGTATTTATAAGCGCATTCTTTAACATTGCGTAAGATACTGAACGTCACTAAAACCATTTGCGAGAGAAATAAAAGATTAATTAATGACATCCCGGAAAATTTTAAGTTTATCCTGGAACGTAAACTAATAAAAAATTGGTGCGTTGAAAATAATTGACAATCGTGCGTAAAGCCTTGGGTGTGTATTGGGATTACGCGTATGCAGAGCATGGAAGGAAATGAATGATAGTCGCACGTGAAATCGTATTCTCGTAGCACGTGCAGATGATATTCGCCATCTGTGGGAATCTCGGGGAAATAAAATTAAGTTCGTAACCAATAACACTAAAAAGTTGAACACCAACCGATCGGTATCCGCAAGCTTTGTTGTAATGCAGATATTTTATGAGTCATTCTCTTTTAAGTTAAATATATATTTCCTGAGGTAAACACCATTCTGTTTGAGCATAAGGAATTCTCAATTCCTCAGTGAAACCGAAATCCATGGAAGTAAATTGCTGTCCGCATTGTACGTCCTAACTTGGACATATTTGTTCATCAGCTGTCGTTCTGTTGTCATCATTTTATCGTTAACAATCGCTCGAAGTCGAATGATAATAAGGATTTCGGCGAGCGAGGGGATAATGAAATCACTATTTAAGGCGCAATGACCAATGTTTTCTGTTACGTCAAAGGTAGGTTCCATCGACAATATAGAAGATTTTTATTTTATTTTAGAAATCTAACCTCGATTAAGTAAAAATCACATTTTTCTTGTAATTCCAGAATTATAAAGTACATCTTTTTTATGACAGCTTAGTAGCTATTGCGACTTTGTCCACGAAAGTCGTAAATATGGACAGTCTTTTTACGCAAAATATCTCAGATGAACCGGAAGACATACCGCATACGGATGAACCTGTTTGGGTTCTTGGAAAGCAGTACAATGCGATTAAAGGTGCAATAGCCATTTATACCATTCAATTTTTCTTTTAGAATTGGATATATAAAGACTTTTTTCAGAACTGGATGCAATTCGTAGGGAAATCAGATCAAAATTGTGGTTTACGTATCGTAAAGGATTTGTGCCAATTGGTGGTTGTAATTCAACATTTACTTCTGACAAAGGTTGGGGATGTATGTTGAGATGTGGACAGATGGTCCTTGGTCAGGCGTTAATCGCATTACATTTAGGTGTGTTTTTTTTAAATGTGTCCTTAATTTTTTATCACTATTAGGGAAGGATAGGATAATTTTTTTATACGCTGCTTTAATATAGCTGTATAACAAAAGGGTTAGCATTTTACCAAATACTATAGATTCTAATTGCAAAAGCAGGTAAAGATTGGCAATGGTTACCAGAAACAAAAAACAACACGTACCTGAATATTTTGAAACGCTTTGAGGACAAAAGAGCAGCTGCCTTCTCTATTCATCAAATTGCATCAACAGGAGCATCAGAGGGGAAAGCAGTTGGACAGTGGTTTGGTCCTAATACAATTGCACAAGTATTAAAGTATATATTTCTGATACTTTTTATCTCGTGGAAATTTATTGCATTAAGGCTATGATTTTCTTTGAAATCTTTATTTTCAGAAAATTAGTTGTGTATGACGAATGGAGTTCTATCACCATACATGTTGCATTAGACAATACATTGATAATTAATGATATTTGTATGTATTGTCAATTTATTTTATCTGCTATTAAAAATATACAATATATAATTATCTTAAACTTGAATATTTCACAGTAAGGCAATGTAGAGTAGAAGGAGGTATGACCGCCGAAGTAGATGGAGAAGTACCTTTGAAAGCTCCTAGCCAATGGAAACCTTTGTTACTTCTAATACCATTGCGCCTTGGATTAAGTGAAATAAATCCTGTCTACATAAGTGGACTGAAAGTAATACATGAATAAGAGTATTTCCATGAATAGTTAAAGACTAGGTGAGATATAAATGCAGCACACCAATTTATTGATGTAATTTTTCAGACCTCGTTCAAAATTTCTCAGTCTTTAGGAGTCATTGGAGGAAAACCTAATCTTGCATTATATTTTATAGGATGTGTTGGTACGTATATTCTTCTTTCTGCGAGTTAGAAGTGAAATGACATAAATCTTTATTTCAAACAATCTTTGATTGATGTTTAATACAGGAAATGAAGTTATTTACTTGGATCCCCATACAACGCAAAGATCAGGTAGTATTGGTGAAAAACAGCATGATGAGGAAGTAGAAATGGATGCCACTTATCATTGTAAATCTGCTAGTCGTATTTCTATCACCGACATGGATCCATCAGTAGCGCTTGTTAGTACGCTATTTCTTTCTACATTGTATGATAGAAAAGTGGAGTGAAAATATAAAAGTGTTTCCTTTCAGTGTTTCTTTTGTGCGACAGAAAAGGATTTTAAGTCATTATGTAGATCAATGCAGGAAGAACTAATTACTCCAGAAAAGCAACCACTGCTTGAACTCTGTGCAGAACGATTAGCTCACTGGTCACCTGCCGAAGATGCTGCTTCTGAAGCAATAGCAGCTTCTAGTTGTATGTGTTATCACTTGTATGCAAGTAACCAAAAAGATTTTACAATAATATGAATATTTATTACAGTTGTAGATTTTGAACACATAGACCGGCAATATGACACATCCGATGAGGATTTTGAATTGCTTGGTTGACATTCAGCCGTTGATTTAAAGGAGTCTACGGTATAGTAGATATACCATATAATAAATTATTAACTTACATGTACATGCAACAATGAAGTAACATGCAACTACGCATTGAAAATATTTGAGTTTTTACTAGTGATATATACTAGCACCAAACAGAGTTTATTAAAATACAATCATTTATACTTAGAGAATATATTGTATATATTAATATATTTAAATTTTCTAGGACATGAGTGATCTAAAACCTACGAATCATTGTCACACTATACGAACTTTTAAATGTGCTACAGGTACATTGGTAGTGCCTATTTATCTTCTAGCTATAATTGAAAAATTATTATGCTTCTTACAAAGCAGCCTTTGTAATATAACATTCATATTTATGATATACAAGAATGTGCTTTGTAACTGTATAAATCATAGAATTCATAACTTTATCATATATGCATAATAACAAATACAATCTCATTCATGGTATATATTATTTAATTATGTATGTCATTTGTAAAAATGAATTTCATCTTTTAGGATATGTTTAATACATTAAATTCTTAGTTTTTTTTATATAGCTTATATTTGTATAGCTACTTTGTTAGCGTGCGTCATAAGAAAATCTCATCAATCATATTTGATAATATCAACCCAATCAACATAGATCATTTTTTTAAGCCAAAATTAAAATGTTTTTATTTAGAAATCAAATTCGTCTAATTTCTACGTAAAAGTAGCAGAAAATAAAAATCAGACTAATGTAAAAACTCGTGAATAGTTAGTATATCCATTTACAGCATTTAGCAAGAGCTTTAATGAACATGAAATATTTTAATGAAATATAATATATTATTATAGTCATGATAAATATAATTGTAAATTGAACGGACACAACAGTTTAAGAAAAAAAATTATTTTGATTTTTACTAGAAATCTTAATTAGTCTTAAATAGGACCACTCATGTCCCTTAAATCTTTTGTCTCTTCCAAAATGTTATACCATATAGTAAAAGCTTAGTGCAATACAAATATTGGAAATGAGACATCACAGAAAAGGAAAGACAGGACGCTCAATTCTTCGATTATGATAAATTAGCATACATAAATGTGGCTTTATTAGCTCTTTATATTATTAAATGCATCATTTGTGATTAATCGTACATGCTATTGTATTTTAATACAGGAAATGAGTTCAAATTCTGGTTTAGTTTTTGCATTCATTTTTTATTAATGCTAATGTCATATGCAGCAGGTTTATGATTTTCTCTGTAGGTCAGGCTTCGCTGAAATCGTGATTTATGCAATGAATAATTAGTGAAGTAAATTTTTGCCATGTTTCTAAATAATATTAGGACAACACACTGCACGCATATATATACATTGTGTTCTGCAATTTATAAGTCATGATGCAAGCCTCTGAGCTATCTATTATATAATGATTTTTGGAACAATTTCAAAAGCAGAAAATAATTAAATGCAATAATGAAATGCAAGAGTTCCAAATTTACATGTGTCCATATATTTACGCTGATATTTACTATTAAGTGTATGAATTAAAGTCATTTCATTGCAATTTGAACAAAAGAAATGAGATGATGTTTACAGTTTTTATACAATCTATTTAGAATAATACAAAGTGCAGCGTACTCTGCTTTTGACACATGTGAATAAGTACTCTGAATACTATTATAAATTATTCATTGTAATGTGATATATGAATTAATACAGAATTAAACGTCAGCTTAATTGCTAATAAATAAATATTTTTCAGCATTGTCTCTATTTCAGATAGAACATTTTGGCAACACTTTACAGGCATCATATTATAGCCATGTAGATATCCAATAAAATTTTCTGTATTTACAACTTTGTGTAATAAAATTGGATGTAAAATATAAAGCCGGTGTTCAATGACTACGAAAAAGAAATAAAAAGCAAAGAGCTACTTGAAGTTAATATTCAGTAATAACAGGCATAACAACTGTTTTATTTTATTTGCCCTATAAATATGTACATGGAAAGCAGGGATAGTATAGACAATAGTCATGTAATAATTTGTTACAGATACTGTATTGTAACACTCATTGTTTCATTGTACTTCTTCCACTTTGCCTAATATAATCTTGCTACAATAGTTTTATTTAATACAGCAGAGAGGAGACATTGAGTTATACATCTTTGCATGATCGTTAAAATTGGCACATATATACATTTAATAAGCAATACAATTTGTCATAAAATGGTCATTGAAACTCCATTGCTTCTGTGTTTGATATTTTGTGGATTGTAGGCATTTCTTACATATACATTTTATACGATTAAGAATTCTACCCGCTTTATTTATTAATTTATCATAAGTTGATTACGTTATTAAAATTGAAGATTTAAGTTATACATTCACTGACGTCATTCATCTCACTTTGTACAAAAATAAATATCATATATACACATTTTGTACTTGAAACTGAATTTATCTAAATTAGTTCTAATACGTTTGTATATACGAGATACTGACGATAATTATACACAACATGTGGATACTGTACATCACCTATACACTCACAGATTGTCAGTGAATCGAAAAAAAATTTGTATTCGTGAAGAAATTTTGAGATTTTTTAATACAACAATCATTCGTAGGAACAGCGTTATAGGACACCCTATATTGAAGTATAAGAAGTAACGTGTAAGAAGGGGACATAACTAGACTTTTACTTATTTCTGACTGGAGTCCTTAGGCATAACTGAAACATATTTTGCAATATCATGCATCAAGATAAGCGGATACATAAATATTTAATTCGTTCAGTTTTAAACTGCTAGTTCCACAACTCTGTAATTGCTGACTAGAATGCCTTTGGGAAAAAAAGATGCAGAGGTTAAAGATATGCAATATCTTACAGCATATATAATAAACACTTTTAGTTTCTTTTGGCCTCTGATATGCTGTATTTGTGATCCTTTAAATTAATCACAACCACTGTAATATTGTCTAATGAGCCTCTATAAAACGAAATAAAAGGATTATTTAACTCATTGCAATTGATACTGCGGGGTATGTGCCCTGAATAGCACAATAAGATTTCTTACCTGTAATAACTTTGTAATGTAATACTTTTTGCTCCAAAATGTGGCTCATTTATACGTTCCTTAATGAATGCCACAGCTTCTTCGTTTGTAAACGTATCCCACAAACCGTCTGATGCAAGGATAATAAACATTGGATTATGATCGCTTAGATCGAACGTTAAAATGTCGGGATCTGCAATTACTAATTTTTTATCCTTTAATGGGTAATCTCCTAATGCTCGAGATGTTGCTAAAATACCAGCAACCCTCCATACACCATTGAATGTTACTCGACCACCAGCTTTATATATTCTTCTTCGTTCCCTCTCCTAGAAAAGAAGTCGTTTGAAGACCATGTACAAAGAAAAATACGAATAAAGAAAAATGAATGATTACTTGCTGCGGCTTGTGATCAAATGATAAAGGTATAGCATTGCCTTTCCCATCGCACATTACACCTCTTGAATCTCCAACATTTGCTACTATCAATTTATTCCCCTCCAAAAGTGCAATCAATGCAGTTGTACCTGAAACGTAACAAATGAAGTACTTATGGACAATTAGATTACACGAAATAAGAGAATTACCCGCCACATCCATATTTTTTTTAGCTGCCTCAACTAATAACCTATCAGCTGCTAGAACTTCATCGGTTAATAGTCTGCTATAATTTATTTTGCTGCCATCGAGGTAGTTGCTCATGTCAATCTTTGACTGTTGCTTTTCTGAAGGTCTACATGGGCGTACCTAAAGATGAAATAGGACTGATGTAATTTTAATAAGAGCTAAGTTTCTCAAACAAGTAAATTACTGAATATTTTGTTATAAAGCTGAAAAATATGTTAGAATACTCTCATACTTCTCGTGTAATTGGTCTTGATAAACTGTCTAGTTTGTCAAGTATTTCTGGATCTGTCACACCTACTGCTTTCTTCATACAATCATCCGTTAATGATGTGCTCACTGTTTTCCGAAAAGATTTTTTTCGTTCAAGTAAACCAGGGTCTGGTTTTTCTTCTTTCTTTTGCTCTGCTTCATTTTCCATTTCAGTATCCTCTGTGATACGCGGTGCTCTTCCAGCAATTATATCTTTCAATGTAATCACCTTTTGCTTGATATTTAGGATTAACTTATCGCTTGCATAATCAACTGCAAACTGGAATCAAAGCATCCAACTCTTTAATATAATGTAATAATGAATCTAAATTAACTATGATTGAGATAATAAATATCTTTTTCTTTTTCATCCTCTTTTTAGTCTACAAATATATGAATATTTTTATATCAGAAGTTATTATATATGATAACAGAAGTTTAATTTGCACAATAATAAAACATAATTCTGTAGAGTACGTGATACAAATGGCATTAGCTTAATATAATGAGACTTCCATATAACAATGCTCAGTAAATGGAGTACTTCAGTATTGTATATAGGAATATACTGCTAATTACCTATACTATCATGCACTATTATGTTTCAACATATTGATATTTTCAAATATATCAAGTGCTTCAAATAGAGAAATATTGTTATTCAATACTTTTCTCATACTCTAAGTGTAAGTTCTAGAAAGTAGAAAAATCTGTGCAGATAAAAATCTATCCTATATCCATATGTAAGCAATATAAATACGTTTTCTAAGTGACATCCTTTACCTATACCATTACAATTGATTCAATAAAACCTACATATTTTTTGTGAAATATCTTAAATATCTACATTAGTACATAGCTATATCTTATTTTTCATTAATTTATTTGCATTCCCATACTATGTAACTACGTTCCATTTACAAAATGTTCGTGATACAACACATCACGTTTACCTTATTCCTGATTATTTTATCTGCAAGTTTTAAAGACAATTGTATAAGCTGATATTAACAAGGGAAGCTTAAAGATATAGCATTATATTGAACAGATATTTAAACTGCATAAAGTTTAAAATATGTGGTTAAATAGTAAGTGAAACTTATATCATACTGAATTTGAGATACTCACTTCTCCACCATGACCATCAAAAACGGCAAACAATGATACACCAGTATTGTTCATATCTTCATTCACAACAAAGCGGTCTTCCATGCGAATTCTATGTCCCTGAACTGCATATGCGGCAATATTCCCTTGCCTTAATTTCCAAATAAGCTTCACACCATTGTCTACAGAATCATTTACTAAAAATTGCAGTTTAGATACCTACATTAAATCAATACATATATTAATAAAAAGTCTATTATTATTATTATGCAGTTTGATATCTCAATTTTTCGTTAGACCGTGTATCATAAAAATAACATAAGGTAAAGGCACCAGTCATTGATCATGTTTCAGAAGTTGACCATTTTTTACTTAAACCTGAAAAATAAGGTTTTTTTAAATAATGGTCTTTTGAAACAAACGCAGTTGGTGTGTTATGATATCTGTGGGCGCGATGCTCATATATTGTCGCTTAGATATGGTTGTTTGTCGTGATTACGGACAATTTAACATTAGTAACAGCAGTCATATTCCTCCATAACTCAATCTATCAAGAGTGCTTTCAGAAATTATTCTGAAGAAACAATGAAGGCTACAATTAAAGATATTAAATTACACAATATAAATGGTAAAATATAATATTTCATATTAATTACCCTACTAAAATTAGCAAAACGCAAAATATGTACTCAATACCCAAATTAGATTCAATATGAAAATATGGTTAACTTAGTTTTTACTAGCTTTCAGAAATTAACTTTGTTTCACTGGTATTTGCCCTTTTATTTGTTATTTCTCCTGATTGTTGTAAATAATCGATGTTAAAGTGATTGCTTTTATTGATTTTGGTTCTAATATAAATGGTCAACTACTAACAAACAGAAGGTCAATTACTGATTTTTTCAGTTTTACAAATGGTCAACTTCTGATGTAGTGTTTGACTTTCCATTAATGATTACTGTTTTTGTATAACGCTACTTTTCTAAAAAAATATGCTTTGTTATATAATGTTGGAAATTCAAAGAATATCTTCATACTTTGAGATTCACTATTTAATAAAAATTCAAGAAGTTACCATTATTTCTGCTAAAAATTTGTCTTAAATGGTCAACTACTGGTGCCTTTACCTTAAGTCCATTTTTTAAATTTTCTCATAGTTTAAAATTCATCAATAAGCAAAATTGCATTATTAATGTTTCATGGAACTTGTACAAGCCTATTTATGGTCTGAAAAAAAAACAATAATTGATTTAATACATTCTTATAAAAATGATTTCTATAATAAATTTATATATATATATACATGTTCTATTTAATTCATGAAATGCGGATTAACTTGCTATAGTATAGCAATATTTAATAATTGGTTGAAATGCAATCCTTTAAATATGTGTATACTGAGTAAAATGGACTTATACCTGTACCATATTAAACAGTCTGATTTGATATTATAACGATATTCTTAATATAAACACCTTCGATGTAGTGCGACCAAGCGTATATTGAATTTTTCCCAGAAGCGTTCTACTCCAAACATCAACTGCTTGTATGTAAAATAAAATAACTGCCAAAAGAGCACCGCACACTAGAACTTCGGGCTTAAATGCATAGAGTCTCATGATCCTCCAAAAATAGGCTAACGGGGCATTTATTCCAGCGTTCAACCCAGCGGAAATACCCACCGCAAATTTTGATATGAGTTTCATGTGGGAGACGTAGGTCTATAACAAGAGTATACCAAATAAGAGTTTTGCGCAGACTTGAAATACTGTAGCACTACCAAAGCGTATATTGATTAAATGCACAAAACCGAGGCATTACGACTGGCAATGTCGACTATGTAAATGCAGTTAACCAAGTGATAAACTTTAATGTCATTCGTAGCTCGCTGATAAGAGGTATACTGCGATAAAGGTTATTGCGCGATGTGCAGAAGCTCTAAGATCAGAAAAAAACGTATTAGGATTTTCTTCGTTGCATTAATTTTCAGCGAGTTACACAATATTCATTGATATTTATAAGATGTATGCAAATTCTACATTTTATTTTCAACAAGAAAGGTACTGTTGTAATTGCGACTTTGTGGATCACCTGGTACAGAATCTTGTCCTCGAGCTCGTCATCCATAATATTAGACAAAAACCTTGGGTTAGGCCAATTTTTCTGATTGCTCAGGCCTTAACGATGTCGAGGCTTATAGACGATCAAAATAATGTCGATAGATCACAAAAGGTTTCCCAAAATCACGGCCACAAATCGGAAAGCAGTCGCACGTTCGTTCGTTCGAAGTGCGACTCGAAGAATCGCATCTCAAACTATTTTCTGCATTTTGGATTCCTGCAGTCGATAACCAATTAAAAACGTTCCCGCAGGCGAACGCTTAGAGTCACGTTTCGACGCTTACGCATACTGATTCCGTATGTAGGTTCTGTAACAAGACTAGAAATTTATCCGATAAGGATAAAGCGATTTCCTAACCGGTGTTGTCGATCTATTCATGTATCTTCACCACTTGCACTCCCATAAATCCGTTCTTCATTACCACGCTATACGTCCTACGATTTACAAATGTACGTTTACTTATATGGGATTTCAAGGATAGAAAACGGGCTTTGCGGATTTTCTTATTCGGACACGGTCGATGCGCGTACAATGCGATTACTCGTGTTCCAGTAATACCTACAAAAATTATCGAAGAAAACCGATCCTTTTACATGTGGGTAATATATTTTTTGGAGTATCTAATTTCTGTCGTGATTATAAATAGAGTTATCATTTACATTGACGTCGCGTACTGACGTAATTTTGTCTGCGATTAAATGGTCAGTCTTACAGTCATAAACCTTTAGTTAAAGGGTTACCATTGCTTTATCGTCGTCCAACGATTGTCTCGTAACGTAAGGCGTTGGGTTCTATTTATTGCAGCAGTTCAGAAATATTCCAAATTCGAGAACCGCTAACTTACATCTCTACCAAACCTCTAATTATTACCATTACACACTTTCATATTTATTTTTGGCTATATAAATTATTATAATCTCGTGTTTAATTCACTAAATTTGAAGGAATTTAGTCTCTTCGTGCTAACTTTCACGAAAGAATTTGATAATAGCATAAATGTTGTTTGGAAAGATCACCCGCGCAGCCCTGCACTCTTAATCGCGGACCCTTGGGGGTGCGGGTGTCTGAGGATTGCCGACTTATCGTATTGCGGCCCAAAGAGCGCGCTCGTATGTGTGTAGCTGTCATGTGTGGCGCGACGTGATTTCAGGAGCCGCAGAAACATGGCCGCGGACGAGCGGTACGGGTGCGCGTGATGTTTCCGATCGTTTCTACCCGGGCGCGGTGACGAGACCGATGTGTCATCCACGAAGATGAGCGAGAGAAAGTTTACCCGCGGCTTGGGAAAACCTGGCATGGCCGCACAGCTGCGAGAGACCGTTTCTCAGGTGGTGCGGGAAAGCACTGTACAGGTACGGTATATACACCGATGTGCTTGTTCTTTACGCGCTCGATCAGGTCCGCCTATTTTCGTACCGGCCTTTTAATGACAATTATGCAATGATCGGCACGGACCGGAAGGCACGACTGGCTCTTTGTATCGCCGTGGATGCGGATTGTCAATTGCGTTATTATCCTTTAATAATGGCACTGTCAGCTTGCTATTCTCCTCTCGTGAGCTCCGAATGCGATAGTATTTTTCTCATGGTCACATTCGATCAAAAGAAGACTTTTGAAGTTTGAAATTGTGTAGTTAGTTGATATATTGTTGCTAGCCGACTTGCCGATAATCATTTACCAAAGTAGGCCGTTAGGCTTGTCTTGGAGAATGTTGTGACGCAGAGCATTCAAATTGAAGGTGTGCCTGGGTTTGGTTTCAGAATAAGCCGCACTTAGTCGAGCCTATAGACTTTGAAAGCTTTGTGTTGAGGAATAAAACGTTGTTACAAAATGATCCTCAACGTGAACTTCTACTTTATCCTCAAGACGATGTCTCGGTGAGTATCAGCTCGCCATTCCTTATCAATTTGTCAGAATGTACATCCGTTGTACGATGTGATAAACTGTTGTACGAAGAGATTGGAGGCAGGATATTGTTAAATAAGCCATTGTGTTTTACACAAGTGTCTCGCTATATTATTAATTCATTGATAACTTTTTATTTTTCCTTTATTTATGCGTAATACGTATGCTTTGTTCTGTTCATATATAAGACCAAAGCAACTTTCAATTAAATTTTTTTTTGTATTCGGCAAGATATCTTAGTGTGGTATAAATGTACAAGGGCATTGGGTGAGATTAAATTATCTTCTTTTATAGCAAGTCGTTTTGCCAAGGCGCTACCGTACCCTTGTGTCTACTACGCCACAAATATCAGAGAATAATGAAGGAGCTGAAGAAAATTTGCTTACAAGACAGTGCTTACAAAGTTATACTTCTAACTGGAATTTGGTACATTATAAATATTCTGCATACAGTGGAACGTATCTTGAATTACCCAAGTATGTTTAGTGTTGTATACTTTATAGTATGTATTACACTAGTCTATGATTATTTGTTCTAATTTTTATGTACGTGATAATTAATTTCTTCCTTCCGTCTCTATCAGGATAGCAAAGGCGGATGACCTTAAAGATGAAGTTTATGAAATTGATACAGATGTAGATCAAGTCGATGAGGTGCTTTTTTACACATATACTTAATATATATAATGTACAATTATGGAATATTATTTTAAGTATATCGGTTGGAAAATTTCTTTTACTAATAAAATTTTTTAATTTATTAGGATTTAATAAAAAGCGATGGAATAACCAAAGAAGGTTATTTAATGAAAGGACCTGAGATTGGGAGTAGCGACAGAATGTTTGCACATATTGGTTCTAAATCCTTTAAGAGAAGATTTTGTCATCTTAGACAAGAAGTTGATGGCACCTATATTCTGGAATTATTTAAAGATGAGAAAAAGGGAGAGGCCAAGTTAACGATCGTCATGGATTTCTGCACAGAAGTTGTTAGAAATTCAAAACGTGGAAGATACTGCTTTGAATTGAGAATGAGTGGTACTCATAAATCATATACCTTAGCAGCCGACAATGAAACTGATATGCAGGATTGGTTACTGAAATTAAGTTCAGTCTTGTTGCACTATAAACAGCAGGAAGAAAAGCGTGCTGCTTCCTTAGAAAGAGCGTGCAATACACCACCTCCGTCTCCACAACCTATGCAGGTATGTGAGTATGGAATTAGAAAATAATTTAACTTTTATACATTTGTATTCGTTTGTAAATTGTGTAAACCTGATTCATTGTCCTCTTTATATTCAAATTTGAGATAATTAAAATAACGTTGAAATCTTATAGGTATATGGAACGCTAAAAGGTTTGGAACAGAGTATGAATCCACAATTAATAAAATATTCGAGGGAAACGGATACGAGTATAGCATTAGCAAGACGAGAAAATCGAAAAAGATTATTCAGTATCTATCCTCATATTCCACACTCTAAGCTACAAGTGGCTAACTCTCAAGAACAGAATGTTGACCCATATAAAGAACAATTTGGTCACAGAATTTTTGTTAAATGCGAAAGTCTCAAATTTAGGTTGCAAGCACCTATAGACGAAAAGGAATCATTATGTCAAGTAGAGCCATATCAAACAACATTGAGTCTTTATGATGCAAGAAACGGAAAAAAACTTACTGAGAACTTTCACTTCGATATTAATAATGAAGTGGTCCAAGATATGATAAAGGAGCTAAGTCCTGTAGGCATTATGACCGAATCTTCGGAAGATGTAAAATTACCCGATGACTTAAAAAATATACCTTTAGACTGGATTAAATATCCAAAACAGGTTTGTGTTCTCAATTTTCTTTTGGTCACAAAGTGACTTAATGTCGGTTTATAATTTGGTCTTTTAATATTTTAGGCCATATTTAGTGTTAGTAACCCTCATCCAGATATATTTTTGGTTGTGAGGATAGATAAAATATTGCAAGGGAACATATGTCAAACTTCGGAACCATATTTAAGAGCCACAAAAGATCCTAGATTAGGTTTAAAAGTGCACAAACAAGTCAGGGCGTGTTGCCAAAGGTAATGTATTTGATAATAAGAGCTATGAGTATAATCAAAAGATTCCATAATTTTTTTTCATTTTTTTCCAGATTGGGAAATTACAGGATGCCATTTGCATGGGCTGCACGACCATTATTTAGATTATATAGTAACGAATTAGATACTTCTTCGGATTTTCCAGCTATTTATAGACAAGAAGGAAACAAAATAAAGGATGATGAGCTATTAAAACTTCTATCAGAATACAGAAAGTAAGTATACGCTTGTAACAATGTGAGTATGAATTTCAAAATAAGAATATAAAATATTTACGATTATTTTTTTTATAGACCTGAAAAACTTAGTAAATTGACTGTGATACCTGGTTGGTTAAAAATAAAAATTGAGTGTCTTACAGAAATTCCAGAAAGTAAGTTGACGTACATTATTATTATTGAAAAACAAGAACATTAAAGAGAATGACTATTTAATATGTTTATAATTATATTTAGATACATTGTCAACATCTCTGGCACCTTTAAAACCATTTCCACTACCACCAATTGCTGAACCGACCTTGGAAGTTGCAGAATTTGAAAGTACATCAGAAAGGGATGTTCATCCTTATACAACATATGTTAATCACCTTTATGTGTATCCACATACACTTTGCTTTGATGCGCAAAAAATTTTCACAAGAGCAAGAAACATCGCCTGTATTGTGGAGTTGCGTGATGAAGATAGCGAAAATGCAGTGCCATTGAGGGTACATTTATTGCACCCTTATTACAAGTCTAATGTGTTGAAATGTGTCAAATACGCTACTAGGAATATTATTTTCTCTATTTTATATTTATTTATTGATATTTTTTTTTTATAAAAGTGCATATATGGAAAGCCTGGAGCACCTTTGCTATGCTTGCGAGCATCATGCGCTGTTTTACACCACAACGCTGTTCCTTCCTGGTATGAAGAAATAAAAATGAGGCTGCCAACAAAACTGCACGCTAAGCATCATTTACTTTTTTCATTTTATCACGTCAGTTGTGATATGAATAAGAAAAAAGAAAACGGGGTTGAAAATTGTGTTGGTTATGCCTGGGCACCTTTACTCCATAAAGGCCGGTAAGTTTTAATTTTAGGTAAATTACATATTTTTAAAATGAGAATTTTAAATATATTGTATGCTTTATATAGGTTGAATGTAGATGTGGATGTAAACATACAAACTTTACCTGTAGCAACACATCTGCCCTCAGGATATCTGTCTATACAACCTCTTGGTCTTGGAAAAGGAGTAAGATGATGATTAATTTATTTAATGACCTGCTTTAATAGTACATAGAGAAATCTATAAAGCTATAATGCATTTCTAACGATATATATTATTTTCTAGAATGCAGGTCCTGAAATCACCTGGATTGATTCCCAGCGACCAGTATTTACTGTAGCGTTTCAACTGATTTCAACAGTGTTTACACGAGATCCACATCTGCATAATTTGTTCACTCACGCTGAACGAATACTGGACAGTAAATTGTCGGCAATGCCAGCTGATTCAGAAACATGCAAAATACTAAAAGCTGCACATGCGGTACAATTGGTTACCGTCATTACATTTCTTCCTACTATACTGAATCAGTTATTCACATTATTGATACATACAGCGAGCGAAGAAGTAGGGTTATATATCATCAGGGTACTAATTCATTTTATAAACATGGTGCATGAAGCTGGAAGAAAAGAGATACTTCAAGCATACATAAAGGTAAATATAACAGTATTGTGTAAATAGCATCAAGATATTTAAAACTATGACTAATATTAATTTCTATTCTATTTTTAGTATGTATTCGTATCACCATCCCAAGGAAATGGCCATGTAACTGTCCATGAACAGCTGGGGAAACATCTTCCAACGCTGTTGCAGCCAAGTAATACTGATTTCTTGGTTGTAAATAAATTTATGCATCATTCCAATTTCTTTTTTGAAATAATGATTAAGAGTATGGCCCAACATTTGCTCACTACTGGAAGAATAAAGGTAAATTAGTATTATTAAATATTACATTTTTCTGCTTTGACATGAGTAAATATAATAATATGTTACAGATGCATAGAAATGAAAGATTTTCAAAAGAGTATCATGAAAAGGTAAAGAACTTGTTAGAAGTCATCATGCCGTATTTAATGAATAAGTATAAGGAAATGCCAGTTGAGACCCATGAACTAAATAAGAGCCTTGCGCACTTTTTAAAGGCAAGTATCACAATCTTTATTTATAATTCTTCTATTATTTGCAAAATCTAGAATACTTCTTTAATTGAATATGTTTTAATACAGCGGTGTCTAACATTCATGGATCGTGGATTTGTGTTTTGCCTCATCAACCTATATCTGGATAACTTTTCTCCTGGCGATCAACGTACCTTGCATGACTTTAAATTTATGTTCCTGCAAGTGATTTGTTCACACGAACATTATGTATCCTTCAACTTGCCAATGATGCAATCCAGAATTACTTCCAGAGGTAAATTTATATTTTTATTACACAAGTACTGTTCCGGAACTTCATAACATAATTATTTTATGTCTTACTCAGAAGATACAGAGAGAGAGCCAGAATGTGATGGTATGTTAAGATATGTTCATACACTCCCGTCTTTATTGTGGTTTTATATTGTAGCCATAGTGAATGGGAGTTGCGCACAATTTTCTCAATACTGATCATTCTTTAGTAACAGACGATCACTATATGTTTTTACCGTATATTAGTTGGCAAGTTTGCATTTTATAATATCAGAATTCACAAACACTTGTATGCACACACATTTTCACTTTTACCTTTACTTGTTTGTACCAGCATCTACAACAGAAATTGATGTGTCTACGTATTCATACTTTTTTCAGATTTACTAAATGAATATTGTTTATCTGAGGATTTTTGTAAGCATCATTTTCTCGTTGGACTTTTGATGCAAGAGGTCAAAACATCTTTAAATGAAATTGTACAAATTCGCAAAGTAGCTATATCTACTTTGAGAGATTTAATGGCAAAACACGAACTCGATGACCGATATCAGAATAAGGTAAAAATTACAATTTTAATTTTTACATCAAATTTTAATAACATTAAATATTCCATCATTAATGTAACCTATTATTAAAGGGGCAATTAAGCAGGATTGCATCCATTTATATACCGTGGTTAGGTATAGTCTTGGAAAACCTGCATCGACTGCAATCTCCGCATGACAGCAGTAAAGCAGAGATTAAACAGAATGGTGCTAATAGAGTATCGACCAGCAGTTCATTTTTGGCGTGTAAGGATACTGCTAGTAGTACAACAACCGCTGGAACACCAAAATCCATTCATAGGTAAAGCTGTAGTTATGATAAACTTCTGCTTTCTTTACAATAAACTATGAACATCTTGCAGACTGACGTTACATTTAGATTCGCAATCGCCGATAAGAGCTTCTATGCATTTACGGGATTCTACATACTTCGCTGCCATAGCAGGCCAAAGCTTAGTGAATGGATACTCTTGTACTAGTATAGAATCTGATACATCAACGATGTCTGGTGCCTCTCAGTCAAATATATCACAAGAAACTGCTATTATTCGTGAACCCATAGAAAATGGAAACGATGAGAGAAAAAGACACTCAAGGTCCTTGAGCGTTACCCAGTCTTCACCAAGATGTGACAAATTGCAATCGTCGGAAGTTAAAGATATATTACTGTGCTTTCTCTTTGTCGTGAAATATTTAGGTGATCATCAAGTCATTGCTTGGTGGCAACAGTGCAACGATTCTGAAATTCTAAACTTTTTTTCTGTTATCGAGTGAGTGTAGACTTTGTTAGATCTCTAGACATATACTTGTGTTATATTATTCGTTCATACGTATCAGTATTCATATAATTTTCAGAATGAGCCTTCATCATTTCAAGTATGTAGGAAAAAGACAGATAGCCACAAATGTGACAAATAATTCTGGAAAACCACGGACTGTAAAGGCAATGACATTGCCAGCCAGAATGGCACCTCCTGATTTTTCAAACGAAGGTCCTGCTACTAGTACACTGCAGCCTCATAATACTACTATTAGAGAAAATCTGGTTGAAAACGATAGTGGGAGATTATATCAAGCTTTATTAGAAGCAAACATGGCAACAGAAGTTGGTCTCATCGCATTAGATTGTTTAGGGCTCTTCTGCATACATTTCAAGGTGGAAAGAATTATAGAATATATGTACATCCATATTGAATCAAAATGCATTTATTACAATAAATGATTTATTCCCTTATTTAGGATATTCTTCTGGCTGCCGAGGGTGATAATCCCATAATGCAAAAAATATTCAATATTTACTTATCATTCCTTCAAGTTGGTCAATCAGAAACACTTTTACGTCACGTATTTGCGGGTTTCAGAGCTTTCCTGAATAATTATTCAATTATCCTATTTCAAGGTACGTAAGATATTACATGAAACTCATATAACACATAATATATCATTCTTTTCTTAATATAAATAATTTAGTAAGATCAAATAATAGGCACAAATATACATTTCTAAATACATATAAATTCTTCCTCAGGAAATGCAGTGCTTTGTGGACGCTTGTGTTACGAACTGTTGCATTGTTGTAACAGTAAGCTGAGTTCGATCAGACAAGAATCCTGTGCGCTCCTTTATCTCCTAATGCGAAGTAATTTTGAATTTACAAGTAGGAAAGGCCTGACTCGAGTACATTTGCAGGTAAATCGTTCAATGATTACGTTTTATATAGTAGCGTTTCTTTTGCCCCCAATTTGTTAGATTTTTATCTCTGCTTCTTTGCTGCAAACAGGTCATAATTTCAGTTTCACAAATGCTTGGAAATGTGAATGGACTAAATAATTCAAGATTTCAAGAGTCATTATCGTTAATAAACAGTTACGCTTCATCCGATAAAGTTATGAAAGGTACAGGGTTTCCTGTAGAAGTTAAAGATCTTAATAAGCGAATTAGGACGGTGTTAATGGCAACAGCTCAGATGAGGGAGCACAATAACGATCCTGAAATGCTTGTGGATTTACAACATAGCTTAGCTAATTCATATGCTAGCACACCAGAATTAAGGCATACATGGTTGGAAACTATGGCAAGGAATCATGCTAGGGATGGAAATTTTTCAGAGGTTTGAATATAAAAATTGTTTTATACAAGTTTCTGCTGGTATTCGTACTCTTCCTTAATACGTTTTATGTCCTCAGGCTGCTTGTTGTCAATTACACATTGCGGCATTAATGGCTGAATATTTAAAGTTACGTAAAGTCCATACCTGGGGAGCAGAGGCTTTTGACAGAATATCTGTGAATATTTCGAAAGATGAACGCAGTCTTAAGCTCGATGCTGGTGAGATTTGTATGTTTTGCACATGTTTGTTTTGTATATTACACGTTTGCTATAATTCTGACTTTTTTTTTTTCATCTAATGTATTTTCGTCATTTTTATTTTTAACGCTAACGTTATATAAATATCTATGTGTATGTATTTGCAGAAATGTATAGTATTGTAGGTTTTGGTACATTAATTCCGAGTGGCTTTTAATTATTTTGTTTGTATTATTTTGTTGTAATTATCATTAATTTTTGCGCATTGTGTTTGTGATACTCGTAAAACTGGTATGTGATTATGTTAATATCGAACTCTATTATATTGATTTATTTCTAGGTGTACAAGATATTCACTATAATGAGTATTTACTGCTTGAACAATTAGAAGTCTGTGCTGATATGTTAGAAAAAGCTGAACGTTTTGAGCTGCTCGGACATTTATACCGTTTAATAGTTCCTATGTATGAGGAAAAACGAAATTATGAAGCACTAGGAAATTGTTATACGCATTTAGCACAAGCCTGCAACAAGATTGTTGAAGTGACAAGAAGCGGAAAGAGATTGCTCGGTAGATTTTACAGGGTTGCATTTTTTGGCTCGGTAAGATGAAGCATGAAGAATTTACGTATATCAAAATATTTGTGACATTATAGACCAACGTTTTGTGTGCGCACGCACGCGTGCATACACGCATATTCCTTTGTTTTTTTTAAATCGAATTATATATCTAGGCATACTTTGAGGAAGAAAATGGTCAAGAATACATTTACAAAGAACCCAAAGTTACTTCTTTATCTGAAATATCGGAACGACTTCAGCGCCTGTATTCTGAAAAATTTGGTTCTGAAAATGTTAAAATGATTATGGACTCTATACCGATTGACATGACTGAATTAGATCCAAAAATGGCGTACATCCAAGTCACTCATGTAACACCATACTTTGAAAAATTGGAGCTTGAAATCCGACAGACAGAGTTTGAGCAAAATCATAATGTTTGCTGTTTCATGTTTGAAACTCCATTCACAAAAGAAGGAAAAGCAAGGGGCAATCCAGAGGATCAGTGGAAAAGAAGAACAATTGTAACAAGTATGAGTTAATTCTTATCCTATCGTTTAATGAAAGACTATAAGATTTAATGGACAATGTGTCAAATTTTAGCGCAATATTCATTCCCATACATTAAAAAACGAATTGCTATCATCGAAAAAAGGATAATAGAACTTAGCCCAATAGAGGTTGCGTTAGATGAGATGAGGCAACGTGTTCAGGAGTTAGAAGATGTAGCATTAATAGGACCTACGGATGTAAAGAAACTACAATTAAAGCTGCAAGGAAGCATTTGTGTTACTGTGAATGCGGGACCACTTGCTTATGCTTCCGCATTTTTAGATCCAGCATTATCTCCACAATATCCGGATGACAAAGTGGAAGAGTTAAAGGATGTTTACAGGTACATTTTTATTATTAAATTAACATTATAATTAGTTAATTTGTAATAGCTAATGAATGATCATTTCCAGAGAGTTTGTCAAAATATGTTACACGGCACTGCAAATAAATAGCAAATTAATCACCAATGATCAGCATGAATATCAAGAGGTACTGCGTGAAAATTACCAAAAGCTCTGTCAGAACTTATCATCGTTATTAGGTGGACCGATATGGCCCGATGAACAAGTAGGAAGCTTTAAGCGGAATAGTGCTGCTTTATTTAGTGCCATTAGCGGTGCTAACAGCCACACTAGCACAGCCTAAATCGTAAGGTTAATGTTATGTCTACTGCATTTGTGTCAAATTAATGTCTATGTGTAATATTTTCAGACGGGTTCAGATTAGAGCTAAACACAATACTTAATTTAGATAACATTTGTTCGAGAATTTTGTACATGCTAAAAAAATGATGCACATTTCTTTATTCCAAATGTTATCATCAAGTAGAATACAGTATGATACAAATTTTATGTTACAAATATGCAAGAAAATACCGGAAAATTCAGCACAAAATATAATTACCAAACAGTGAACGTAACCTATTGGTTGTTTGGCCAGTTTAAAAGTATTATACTATCCGGCCTATTTAAAAGGCTTTTTACTATTCCAGTCACTGCCACGTATACAAAAAAGAAGTATTTATATGTTTTCTTTTTAAAGTGTTGCGTCAATTCTACCTTTATATGACATATGAAGAAAGATGAAATTTGAATAGAAATTTTTGATTTGGAGAAATATTTGACAGGCTTTTATACACTACATAATTCGATATCTATGTCAATAAATATATCCGTATATTAGGTATATAATATTAATATTTTAAATTAGAATTGTCTAGTTAATTGTAGAATATGTTGGTGTCAAGCACCTTATGGGGCATTTAAACATATATATAGATATACATAGTGTGCAAAAATTTACTTTGTATATTAGCCTACTTTAAAGAGCTCAAAACATGATTTGTACATATTTGTATAATTTATTATATGCACATTCATGGTGCAGAAAATATTATAATGTAGCTTTCAAAGTTTCTAAGTTTAACCAGATTAACTAAAAGGAAGATGGACATAAATATTTTATGAAAAATGTAAGTAAAACTATGATATAGATTTTGGAAAATCTTATTATTATGTAATAAAATAATTGCATCAAATTTTAAGGTATACATATATATATATCAATTAATGATTATGTGGGAAAGTACGGGAACCATTTGTCCATAAATAAAACAACATATTTGTTGCGTCCATCCTCTTTTTAGTTGATAAATAATGAATTTTTAATTAACATGTACTTAAACAAAGTGCTTGTCTTTGTTACAAAAATTTTTATTTTAAATATTTCTTGTCCTTTGTTTGTATAAAGCAATTAGGTTTGAGACACGTTGATCTTGTGATTCATTTTTAGCAGTGTAAAATTATGTAGCATGTTATAATCTGTGTTAGCCTCTTCTGTATGTAAGGTATATATGTGTAGCCATAACTATTTTTATGAACTGTTCAACACAAAAGTTGATAAGTGTTAAATATCTGTGACACTTAATTCTATTTAATCAAATAAGTATGAAACATTTTGTCTAATTAAAAAATAGGATAGTATTGTATCTGTCTCAAATGTCTTTCTGTGTCAATCATTAATTTACATTATAATTCGTTCTGTGCAAAAGCAGTAAGAGTTTAAAAGATTATAGCTGCTCGTGTCTTTGAATTGCGTACTCCACCATTTTTTTTATGGTGTGCTTAATGTGCATTACCAGTAAGTCTTTGTCTAGCTCTGATTAATATGCATTAAGTTCCATTTGCATTTAATCATAGCAATTACAAACATTTCTTATGCTCTGTACATTTCATTAGCATTGAAGAAATGTTTGTTGACAAATATTGTGCAAAAGCCTGGTTATAATAAATATATGTATTAGTAAATATTTTAGTACAAAAGTGGTTCTCTAATTCTTGTAGAAGTAATAGAAATTTCAAATTTAGTGAACCCTGAAGAAAATTTGATTATAATTATAAATGATTTCACTGTATTTAGATTATATTGTGGTAGAACCGTTTATAGTATTTATATTTGGTGTTGTCATTAATAAAGCAAATATCATGACAAATAAAATGAAGGAAGGTGAAATTTCACTAATAAAGTAATTCATTTTGATATATTATTATACTTGTTGATATCATTAAGCATTAAGAAAATTTCTTATAATCAAATAGTTGGGTTCTTTATGAATATACGTGCTGTTTGAGTGAGTTTTAGGAGAATGTCAATCTAAATATATGCATCTAATTGTAAAAAGCAGATTTCTATTATA
The DNA here is from genome assembly GCA_038496175.1 of Ampulex compressa. Lineage (NCBI taxonomy): Eukaryota > Metazoa > Arthropoda > Insecta > Hymenoptera > Ampulicidae > Ampulex > Ampulex compressa. The sequence goes on along the minus strand of JBCFXI010000422.1, from coordinate 32,807 downwards.
ATATACAGTAAGGCTACGAAACAAATCTGAGTGATAAGTATGTATCTTATTATGTAAAATATTTATACTAAGCTTGTATACTAACAATATTCAATGATAGCAAACTGTGAAAGAGAGATCCTACAAGCTCGATATTTCAATTGATATTGAAATAGAGAAGGCGACAAGATTTATATGCCATGTTTCTTTTATGCAGACTATAATCTTGGCGCACTGCAGACTAATTTGGGATGTCCATAATTAGATTTAGTTTCAAACGGAATTTGTGTAATAACACATTGTAATTGGACGCATTATTATCTAAACTATAATGTCTATGATAATAATGTTTCCATATAAAATGTTACTTTATTAATACTACATATATTATACTACATACAGCTTATTGAGAAATTGCATTCTTTTAGAAATGTATGTTTTTATCTTTTGACATTATGGTGAATTTTACTCATTGCTTTGCATTGTAATAGACAACCATATTAATAGTAATGTTAGCCTTGTGAGTTTGCACTATATCTCTTACAAAGTGATTTGTAAAACCATGTTTTTAACAAATAACGTGTAAGCAGAAAAGGTATCCCAATTCACCCAATACATACAGTTTCAATCTATGAAAGTTCAAATGCTGTTCGTTATTAAGCTAGATAAATTACAAATAACTATTTTAATGACAAAAATGCATCCGACCATGTTATTTCGTACAACTACGCACAAAATAACGTTTTACTTTAGCAATTCGATGTAGTCTTTTATATAAAAGGGAGAATGTGAAATATGCTGAGAATAGTAATTATACTAGTTTGTTTGTTTGGCATTACTTACAAAGCTGAATGGTGCATGAAAAAGTAAATGTAATAGATATATTAATGAAGTAGAAGTAATTAGCTATAAAGAAATAATCTGGGATGCTATGCTATGTGTATACCATTAAGTTACATATTCAGTCAAACATCAATTTTAATTCCGTAAATCGCACGATTGATTTTTTCTCGATATTTATATATTGAATATATCCGTCATATGGCAGTATAATTTAAATGTAATTTCACTTAATGTTACGATTTTAACTTTTCAGTCCAGGACAAGTCATAGTTCATAAACTAACAGGACTCATTACATACACCTTTACACTTCGTTATGCGTGCGATCAATATTTATGATAGTATGCTTACGATTAAAATAACAACCAATGTTGTAACGATTGATGTATCGCTATAAAGGACCGTATTTGTTAAGGCACTATCTCACATACAATAAAAGAGCAAGCAACAAAATACAAAGCTGTCTAAGAAGAAGACGCAAATTATTTCCTTCATTTTTTACTTTTCGAAAATTAAAATGCAAGTCCATTTCTGCGTTACGATAACGTAGGAAGCGCCGCTCGGCGGAAGATCGATAAACAAAGTTTTGATAAAGCACGTTGAACCATCCGATTCTGTTGTGACAATTCTATGTCTTAGATTGACAATATTAAAACCGCTTACGGAGGCTTTCATCAAAGGCATCACCACATAATTTCAAGAGAAAATGACAACGGCAGCCAGGCCAACATTTGAACCAGCCAGAGGTGGACAAGGTCGGGGAGAGAAGGACTTAAGTGCTATTTCCAAACAGTACAGCAGCAGAGATTTACCGTCGCACACAAAGCTAAAATACAGGTAAGTATCCATACAATTTTACCTTTCAGTTCTTTTTTATGTTTAATAAAATTGTGAATAACATAAATTTATCATCCACTTCAGAGATGTGTAACAACATAACCTCACCTTCCCTTGTTTACCTCATTTTGTACTTATCTGCAGAGAACATGGACAAGGAACAGTCGAAGAATTGCGGAATCGTGATTTTCGTAAGGAACTGGAAGACCGTGAAAGAGAGAAGGACAAGAGCTCTAGTCGTCGTATGATCGAAGCTCCGCGTGAAACAACAACGGTTAGTGCCAAAAGACAGAAACTCGATCAGGTACCTGCTGCAAGTCTAGATGCAGATGATCCCCTTGACGATGACGAATCCGATTCAGATAGTGATGAAGACGACACTGCTGCGCTTTTGGCGGAGTTACAGCGAATTAAAAAAGAAAGAGCTGCTGAGCAAGCTAAAAAAGTGAGTATTGTACTGATTTTCTATTAGCAAAATATCTTTTTTCATCCTGTATGATACTGGGTCGTAATACAGACAAAGTAGTATGCATAATTATGTATTTAATGTAACAGCGCACGGCTATAATCACAGATCAAAAGTTACAGAATGGATGTCTTTTCAGGAAATGGAAAAGCGACAAGAAGAAGAAAGAATAAGAATGGAAAACATTTTGTCTGGAAATCCCTTGCTCAATTACTCCTCTCAAAGTGGACGTACCGACATGAAAGTTCGACGAAGATGGGACGACGATGTGGTCTTTAAGAACTGTGCTCGGTCTGAGCCAAAGAAGAAACATGATATATTTATAAATGATTCATTACGAAGCGAGTTTCATCGTAAATTCATGGAAAAATACGTTAAGTAAAATATTGAATAAAGATTGTAAATAGGTATAAGAAACTTTGTAATATCAACTAAAAGAACACATTAATTTTATAATTAACACGTATTTATTCGCTGGAAATTATAAAGATATTTTATTGCGTGATTTTTCCTACAAGACTCATCAGCAATTCTTTGCATTTTAATATCGCCTGTTTTGTTTGGATATCCTTAACAAAAAATAATCATTTTGAAAAAATCAGTCACCGGACCTATAGCATCAAATCATTCTACTGGAAAACATAAACATTGTACAAACGACACAAAAATCCTTTAGTCAATGCATCCAGAAGGCATTGTATTTTTCACTTAGCAATTTTTATATATTATGATTAAAAATAAATTACATTTTAAAAGATGTAAAGCGTATTTAGGGAATTTAATAGCGGCTAATAATTAAAAGTAGAGGAGGGATATTTGAATAACAAGCATACGTCGTTCAATTGAAAAAGACAATAGCGCGCGTCGGTCCGACCTCTGCTATGATAATTAACAGAAATTTCTAAATATAGTACACTATGCAACAATAAAAGATTTTAAGTCAGAACACCAAAATTCTTGCAAAAAATGTTTCCTCCCATTAAGCAAGAAAACAAATCACGCGTAGACAATCGTTATCGTCCGCATATTTTAATACATTTTCTCTTTACGAATAAATTTCTTGTCGATAAATCGTATAACGCGAGCATCAATTCCCTCCCCCTTCGTTAAAAAATTAGGGGACGATAAATTGAGTCCATCCATTGCCGAGACTTGCACGACGATGGAGAATGTTTTCCCGTAGAGGCTGATACAGAAGTGTGCTCGGTAGCGGTGCGGATGCGGCCTCGGTGGTGTCGACGTTGTCGACGACGATGCTGATGCTGCTGATGGTGGTGGTGATGGTGGTGGTGGTGGTGGTGGTGGTGGTGGTTGTGGCGGTGGCGGCGGCGGCGAGCGCGTGTAAACCGCTGGGTCAAGTATAACCGGTCCCAGGGTCCCGAGCGCCGGAGGCAGCAGGCAGTCTACCGGTGCGACGCGCAGCTGGTTATCGCCGGTAGACTCCCTGGCACCGACCTGGCCAACTAACGCGGCAGGGACACACAAGGGGCTGGCCCGGTTTGAGAGAAAGAGAGAGAGAGAGAGAGAGAGAGGCCAGACCGTTCACCGGTAGATCGCCTCAAGATGATTTCTGGGAAGAGATATGTCCTACGGCGCAACTTCGAAGATCGTCCTCTCTCGCCGGCCGAATTTGTCATGCAGCGGCATCGACCGGTGCTCTCTCCTTCCAGGCCGGTCAAAAGAGCAATCGAACGATCCTAATGCGCGTTGTCGTCGAATGGTGGATAATACTGTCACGAGGATCGAGCGTTCTAGCGAATGACAGTGGAATCACGATGATCAACCTCGCAGCTTTCCCGACGATCTTTGTAGAGCTCATTATCGCATTCCTCATCGAGCTTCGTAGTGCTATTTTTCTCAATGCCCGGCAAACCTTCAGGGTCTTTCCTCCGCCATGATATCGCGATGCCGATGGGAATTTATCGTACGATTTTCTCCCGAGTATATTTTCAGAGGGAGGGATTTCCCCGGTGAACGCACCTCTGGATTCTGCAGCGGCCGATGCTCGACGGGAATTCGCCCCGGGGGCACTTCTCTCTCCCTCTCTCTCTCCCTCTCCCTCTCTCTCTCTCTCACCCTCTCTTACTCCTCTCTCTTCCCTGTCTCCTTTTTTCCTCCACCTTCCTCCTATCCGATCTTCTCCCTTTTTCTCTCCCTCTCTTTCCTCTTTCCTATCTCCCTCCCTCTGTCCCGTCCTCACTCCTCTACTGCCACATTTTTTATTTACCTCCTATATGCCTCTATTTACTTTATTTATTCCGTTGGTCTTGGTTACCGGAGAAGGAGAGAAAAGGAGGAAGGGGGAGGGGGCGGGAGAAGGAGGGAGAGAACGAACTGCAGCATCTCTTGCTTTCCTTCGAGTTCCATCCTCGAACGTGCAGAACAGCGGGAACGATGACGAGCCAGGGCTGTAAGCTACGCAGATTTTATTGGGTGATCTAGTATGCGCCGATAATCGGTCGGCAACAATCGAGGTTCGATACGGTGCCGACAACGACCGGTCGGATGTCTTTAGGAGTAGATCCAAAGGAGAAATGTCCGTCGAACATTTTGACGGGCCGGCCAGCGCTGAACCAGCGTATGAAATAAATAAACGTATGGATGCTTGAAGCCTGTCAGGAGTAATGTGGTAATCGACAGGATTATAGACTCGCTATGCAAAATTACATACGTCTTTGAATCCTTTGATGTCCATTAATCTTCACGCCTATTAGAAACGTCCTGGTAACGTAGTATGCGTAGTACGAGCGAATCGTTTATGTGAAATTTATACGTAACAGAATACAAACCTCGTATACATATATTAATTCTTATGCACGCGTAATACGTTTGAAAGTGTTCTTAAGCGTTTAAAAGTACGGATTGACTCTGCGTGCTTTGGACAAAAATTTTATTTTAGCTGGAGAATGCGAGGGGCAGATGGAAAATGAAATGGAAATCCAAGGATCGCTCAGTCGCTCAGGTTTCCGAGAGTTGAAACGATAAAGCGATTTTCATGCTTACCGGTTTATCATGACAGGCAGGGAAATGGTGTCGAGTGGACAAATATTTCTCATAACAAACTGGATATTATGCGTCCCGTGCTGGCTTTATTGGCAGATTAATAATACCACCGACTCAGATTCGCTTTCACCGTCGTCCGCCCACCCTGATCCCTTCTACGTTTACGGTTGGTCGTGCATAAATATGACAGCCGACTTATTTTTTTTTTAACTATCTTTCTACTCAAAATTCAAGATTAGAACGTTTCAGCGTTAAAGGTCGGCATTCGATATGTCCGTGCTCACCGATCGCGCATTATTTCTCCGTGGAAATTACGAACTCTATCTTAGGCCATAACCATTAGAGCTTGCGAAAACTGAGTTCTGAGGAATGGTAGTCTTTCGTATCGAAAGGAATCGCGACTACGTGAAATATTCTACGGCCTTAAAACGCATTGCTATGCTAATGTAATCGATATCCAATATTAATTCCTTTTCTCCTCATACTTTAGTAATTAGGTATCGAATGTATAGAATTAGGCAACTAAGCATACCTGTGCTATATTCACTGGATGTAACGGGCTGAACGAAAGTACAATATTAATTTTATTTCGCATTTATTTCGTCCTATGCGCGATACGCTCTCTCGAGTTATTCGTTACTTTTGCGATTATGCAGAATATCGGCACGCTTCAAAGACATTTAATTCGATGTACTTTCACGTATATTGCAGTAATGCGGAACAATGAAATTCCTGCGTAATTCCGTTTTCAATCAAATCGTTGAAATCGAAAGGACAAGTTAAAAGTTCTGTCGGTAGACGGACGAAACACTCGTACAATTTTCCCCGGAAAAATATACGTAAAACACGTCGTGTTGAGGTAGCAAGGATCTAAAGAGGGTGAAAAAGTAGAAGAATTTTGACGTTTGGTCGGCCGCCATCGCACGGCGATTGTTCACTAACCCTGATCTCCGGCACCACGTTAGAGAGTCGAGTAATGCCGACGATCAGGGCTGGTGAACACCGCCTACTTCTTGGGCAGGGGCGGTCCTATCTCTATGACCCAGGGACGTGCAAATGCCGTTGAAAATTTGGTGCGCCGTCCCATAAACTTGGAATTCTTCTCTGAAAAACCAGAAATTCTTCATTGACAGAAGAGATAGAAATACAGTTACATTACAGATACATGGTATACACGCGTCTATAGATTTATGTGATTTACGTGTTGCGACACGTCCTATTAAAAAAAAAAAGGAGGATAAGAACCTTGATCTCTACAATGCCTCGGATTATATCCGCATGTGGTTTTCATTAATTAAAATTGAATGAATTGCGTATTCATCCGCTACCCGCTTCTGAAACATCGATCACTCGTACAAGTGCTTATCTGTTTGTTACAATCGTTCGACACCGACGACAGATTTCACCATACCATTTTTATTCGCATAATTGCACCATTGATTCATAATTCGTGGGGAGTCAAAATTTATGGGGCTGTGCGCTGCACGTTGGACGATCGCTTTATTGTGAAATATAATCGTGCAATATGCGTGATTTCTCGCTCCCGGCGATTTTGCGATTTCCCCCTGGTTTTCTGGTATCTTAACGGCATAATTGACACGTCTTTTATTCTGCCAGATACTACGTTGTAATTTATCTTCAAGCCTGCGCGATTCTCGTACACACGCGGGATTGCATGTAACATTCTTCGGATGCCGCATTAGGCGCAGAACAGCGTTGTACGCAACACGTTTGCACACTTGTCGGACACTTCTAACCAGGCTCGTTTCATTTTACACGTGTTTGCCCGTAACTATCGTCATAATAAGTTTTTCCCGGTTGCAAATTTTTCTCCACGCACGGCCGTCCTACCGACACGGGACAATCGATCGCACTAATGATTACCACAACAATGCCTGTGCGAATAACAAATTGACGAGGCGGAAATTTAAGCGATCGCTCCATCATCGGACAAGGAAACCTCGGATGCTTCTTTTCGAGCGCTTCTTCCTTTCGCTCTTGATCACAATCGTATTTCGTACACCTACGTACGTCTCCGCTCTTTGCCCAACGTTCGACACACGCGAACCCGTTTCCCCAAATTCCAAATTCGTCCATTTTACCGATCGCATCGAGACCTTTGTTCGTATTTACGCTATCGCTGTCTGCGATAAAACGTATTTCAGTACGAGTTACCGACCTAAGCGGTCCATAAATAATCCCGAAATCGCGGGTGTCGCGGTGCTCCTCGTGCCCCGGAATTTTGGGTATCGCTCGAAGGACACGCCGGGATGTTGCAATTGGGCGCGATTCGGAGCGCAATTGGCGTTGGTACATACGTACATACGAGCGGTGGTACGTCGGAGCGATCCATTAGGATCGAGCGTGTCGGAGGCGGCTGGTAGCGCGTGGCTACCGGTCGCTGCAAGACGAAGGGAGGGCGAGGCGAGGCGCGGCACGACGAGGCGAGACGAGGATAGGCGAGCGGAGCCGAAGGGGGGAGAGGAGAGAGAGGCAAGGCAAAGCATGGCAAGGCAAGGCGAGGCGAGGCGAGGCGAGGCGAGGCACGGCAAGGCGAGGCGAGGCGAGGCGAGGCGTGGCTCCGACGGAGGCGCGGTACGGCCCTGGGAGGCGGTGGTGAGGCCTCGCGGAGGAGCAGCGACGACGAGGAGGTGCACGGCACGGGCCAGACAAACAGACTGGCACTGGCATCGCGGGAGTTGGCGGCAGTGGTCACCGGTGGTCACTGAGACGGTCCCGAGAGTCGAGAGCCGTGTGTGCCTTTGGTGAACGCGCTTCCTCGGTTGCTCCTTCGCGTAACCGGGTCCCGATCAACGGCACCGCCGGAAAGCACGGTGGTGAAAAGGAAGAAACCGGGAAGACCGCGGTGAGTCCGTAGGATCCCCGGGACCGAAGGGATAGGGCTCGAGGAGGAGAAGGAGAAAGTGGCGGAGAGGCGAGAGGAGGGATCGTCGGTGCGACCAGGTCCTTCCGTAGGCCTCGACGTCGAGGATTCTCTTGGTAGAGCCGGCGACGCGGGCCGATCTGCCGGAATCGGCGGCAACGGTCGGCGCGCCTTGCCCCGAGATACGGGGCGGCACCGGTCGTCGTACGAACGGTCGGTGGCGCGATAGAGACGACGAAGACGACGACGACGACGTCGTCGTCGCGAGAACGCCGACGTAGGAGGAAGAGGCGGTGGCGTAGGGGGTGGTGGTGGTGGTGGCGGCGGGAGGAGGGTGCCTTCCGTCCCGCGGCGAGATGTTACCGCGCCGTCTCGCGCCCCTGCTGATCCTCGTGACGATCATCGGTGACCTGAGCGGCACCGGCAGCGCCGAGAGGATGAGCGGCCTCTACGTCGACAATGGCTTCGACCAGACTGTCGTCCACAGGGTGGTCAGCCAGCGGGAGAAACGAGAGGTGGAGCACGAGATACTCAATCTGCTTGGGCTGCCGGACAGACCCAGGAACACGGCCGGTAGGCCGCCCCAGGTCAAGAGGTCGGCGCCCAAGTTCCTCCTGGATATCTACAAGAACGCCCTCGGGGAGGACGAGGACGAGAAGCCGATCGTCGAGCAGCGCAGGGCCGGCGAGTTCGACCTCACCGGTCAGGATCTCAGGGCCATCGACCAGAGCGACGTCATCATGACCTTTGCCGCGCACAGTAAGTGATTATTCCGCCGAGAGTCTCTATGCATCCCGCGGACTGAAAGTGCGTCTTTGCGTTCGCGACAGCACGAGGAAGGAGAGAGGGAGGGAGAGAGAGAGGGAGAGAGATCGAGTAAGAGGGATGGGGCGTGAGAAAGAGGGAGAGGGAGAGGGAGAGAGCGAGAGAGGGAGAGAGAGAGGGAAGGAAAGACGATTCTGTCGTCAGCGACGACGTGTTCGCGAAACGTCGGACGTTCGCCGTGACGTCTTAATCGAGACGTTAGAGGCACCGGAGCCAAAGTGGCTCCTTGGTACTAAAGCCGGGCAGCTGCCTTTGGCTATTAAATTGACACTTCACCGAAATACCTACCGTTGCATGTCGCTGACGATCGGACAGCTTCTCACGGGGACGATCAGATTTCTCATCGAGTTATCGTCCCTCGATCGATCCTCGATTGAAATATTTCTCTACGTTGCACGTTGTACTTACTATGATATTACGATTCGTGAACTACCTGGACGTATGACAAACGAGAGTTTCAGTCATCCTATAAAAATGAAATCAAAATGAAGATTACAAAATCAAAATCATAATTATAGATGCGCGAATGTTGATTGTAATTACATAGGATTGTTATTACAGAACTTCACGCCTAGGAATGTCCCCGTTAATTTTCAAGGAAATCGCGACTACCAACGCGTCCATTGAGATTTCATTAGGGCGGGAATTTAATGAATTCTACGGCTTTTTAAATGCCTCATAAATGCGGAATACTCGTCCATGGTTTCTTTGACGATCTTCTACGAAGGCTCGTTCGATGATCCCGAACGGAGCTATTCGGCTAGTCGGGGATATTCACGAGAAATTGTGATAGTTAACGTATTCCGTCAGTGAGAATTCCACTCTAGAATTAGAATCAGATTCTACCGGTTTCGAAGCCGTACGCGAACGGAGAATGTATATACTTCTTCCTTGCTTCTACGGTCTTTTAATGCTTGCTTTGCCATTACCAATGATCTTGTTTTACCGTACCGAACGAGAAATAGCAAATTACCGGGTACCTCGGTCCAGGGGAGGAATAAGTATCAGTACCACTCGTGCTTTTACGAAGAAATCCGCAAATTTGCGACAAGTCCTCGATCCTTCGAATCCTCGAGAAAATCTCGTCCTTGAGAAATGTACGTTGCTCCGAGTAACGGTTAAAAATCGGATGCGCTTCGTGTTTTGCGGACGAAACTTTATATACGCGCCGTTGGTTACATTATGGCCGACTGTTAAGCGACGAAAAGGGCACGGTATTAGCGGATACGAATATACACACACCGTGCGAGTAGTCGTCGCGCTGGAGCTCTCGAAAGTGGTAAGTGTTAACTCATCGATTGGTGAAGAAAAAGAAATGAATTTACATTGGCCGAAGCCGAGTTCGCGTTCTCCGCTCGATATATTCCAAAACTCGTTTGCGAACCCGTTCCTCGCAAATCTATGTCCTCATGTGAATACGCGCCGGGAGGCGCGGATCGGCGTGGCAAGGTGGTAATGAGATTTTGGTACTGACCGATTTTAACGATAGCACGGTTCAAACGCCTCTCGTTACGACAGTTTCGATGATTCTAACCTTACTATAAAATTAAGGTAACGATCGCCTTTTTGCTGATTTCATCAGACTACAGGATTGACAATCGCGTGAGAAGATCGAGCCTTGATTAATTCGGCAGAACACACGCACGTGCATACTTTTCAGAATAGAAGAAAAATTGCATCTTTTCTACCGTTTTACGTACTACAGTCACGGTGCGGTACGTCGCGACACTTTCTACGCCGCTGAGTTTTTACCAGCAGGTTTGATCAGCTGCCGATGCCGCCCACCCACCGTGAATTCTAGAAACTGTTAGGTACCAATCGGTTACGTCATGAACTCGAGTGATCGGCACGCATATCCCCCGAGAGGCGATCTCCCTACTTTGGTTACCTTTGATTTATGCAAATACAGCTCATCATAGAACTTTCTACTGTGCCGGGTTCCTTTCGTGGAATCCGTCTGCGGCTTATGCCGCACGATTATTGTGAATTCGTCTAGAAAGTTCGGGAAGGATAAATTACAAGGGTACGTTCTCAACACACTTACAATGTGTGAGATCACGTGGAGAGTCCGGATACGCCATAGGGAATTCATGATCACGAAAACGATCCGAGTCAATCGAGGCTAACGCGTGAAATTACCATGTCTCTGACTCACTGTTATTAGCCATTGAAACGGTAGTGCGTACGGTTCGAATGTTAGGCTTCGAAGAATCAGATTTATTAGGATTTGGGACTAACCATCGAAGGCGTCCATCCGCGACGAGTTTGGTAACAACCCTATATTTTGGACAGTTCTATCCTATGGTCCTTTGCCCAATCGATGTATATGCGATCAACGAAGCGAGGACGAGGGAATTTATCGATGTTCATGAAAACACCATGGGTTATTTCGTGGTGAAAATTAGAGTGTACAAGTCTGCTTCGTTTTGAATGTCTTATGTCTCGTGTCAATCGATTTTTAGGATAGATCCGCATTCATAACTACAGTAGAACTATACCAGTAGCTCCTGATTTTCTATTTTGATCGCACGTGGCCGTGACTAATTATCAAGGTGGTCGCTTCAGGCCCGGTATAAGGTATTCTTACGGAATAAATCTTGTATCTGACATATCCAGTTCAACGAACTTTGTAAAGGGGAATTCCCTACCTCGAAGGAGAGTTCTTTTCCCGAAAGACGCCAGAGTGGCACCGTAAATTGCTCCGCGTTGGCTCGTCGTGATGCGAATGGAACACGGGAATGGTAATTCGTGACGAGTGAATGAACGAAGGACAGGTATTTCTTGGAAGCGAGCCCTCGCTCCAAGTCAAACGTGATTTTTCCACGAATTACAAGTATAAATAAGTCGAAAATTGTTCAACGATGCGCTTTACTGCCGTCCCGTTACTTCCTAAAGATCGTTATGGCAAATCTATTAAACCGGGCATTACTCTTTATAGTTCTACCTTTGGTTTAATCGTCTGACTCGATATACGCTAAAAATATTTGGGTGTTTAAAACAACATAATGTATAAAGAAATAATGGTATGTACATGAAGAAAGATGTTTCGTACGTAAAATTCACAATACTAGAGTTAATCTACTGAATCACGAATGAACAAGACATTAATATACATTACTTAAATTTCATTATAAAAATACGAGAATTGAAATATACAAGAGGTAAATATTATCGATATGACGAATGCGCATAAATATTTACTTATCGCGATAAAAAGTATTAAAGCTAAAGTGTTTGCAAAGTAAAGCTACAAAAACCTAAGGTGCAAAATCACGGTAAGAGATATTCGAAATCGATGATCGAGTCGTGGATGTTCGTTACACGTCCTTCCCCATACGCTGGGTGCACATTGAGATGCAAATGCGGACGAGTTTACATGCGTGCATTCCCTCGAGTTCGAGGCCGTATGCATAAAGTCCCGAGATAAACGCGGAAGCCAGAGGAATTAGTCGTTTTCTGTTATTTCTATCAAATACACGTTTTCGATGGAATGACCATTAAAGATGGTCACGAGTACACGAGTATGTAGAGCAAATTGGAATGTAGACATTTTACGGACAGTAAATCTTTTATAAACAACTCAAGCCTTGGACTATTACGCGTACTTTACCGCGTATCCACATTACTCCTTTATTCAACTTGATGTCACTTAAATTATTTGATGTTACGGACAGTGTATAAACTTCAACTTATAATCGACGATAACTTTCCATCGTCGGATGCTTCTCGTTGCGCACAGAGAAAAGCGGTATTTATGATGGAAGAACTTGGCATAGGGAAAACTTCAAAATCACGGCAGTCTCGGCTATTTTCCCCTTATATCGGAAGATTTAAGAGCATTTTCCAGTGACATCAGAAGTCGCTTAAAAATCGAACGTACCTGGTCGGACGTGAGAGGTCAGTTTTCAGCGCATAACGAGTCGTATCCTTCGCGAGGGTGGAAGAAGCGCGGCCTGACTTCTTGGAAAGTTCTTGGTCCCCCTTTCTCTCTCCAGCTCTCCGTCGTTGCCTCTCCGTCTCATGCCGTGCCTCGCGGTGAGAAACGTTCTAGGCTCTTCGACGCGATATGCGGCATGCATATAAATTGATACCCATAACCATAACTTATTCGACATATGTACCCAAGCCAGTACTGGGAACTCCGGGCGTCCGATAAAAACGGGCATAAATTAAATCGCGTTATTACGTTATACCACGACCGACGAGTCTTAATTGATTGCCACTGCTCTCTCCCCCCTCCCCTCTCTCTCTGTCCCCTTCCCCTCTCTCTTTCCCTTTTCCCTCGCTCCTCCCCTCTCGTACATTCGCCTTTCCGTCTTGCTCTCAACCCTCCCTTTCTCCCGGTTTCTCCCGCTTTTTCTCGATACGTTTCTCTTTACACGCTGAAAACCCATGATTTACCAAACGCGGAATCTCCTAACCCGCGCACGTACGCCCCTCGTAAATTATGGATACATCTGCTACGGATTCCGCGGTGACAAAGTCATCGATATTTAGGGAAGGATGCTCGGTATCCAGGTTTCGGCATGGCCGCGGAATCTCGGAAGGATGCGAAACGTGGATTCTCTCCGGATTCGCAAGCGCGAAGTTCGTGAGTCACGGCGGTGGCCTCTTAGGAAGTGGCATACAAAGGTCCGACGTTCGCCGCCTGTTATTCTCTTTTGGCAGGCACCGGGGATCAAATTGATTTTATCGCTCGATCCTATTTTGCGAATGGGTCCACGTCATTTTTTGCACCGTTTTAGAGAGATTAATTGCCCACCCGTGTTTCGCTTGTGTACCATGAAGAATAGGTGTTTATTATTCCGACGGTGGATCTACCGGCGTGGGCCACCTATCCGACTCCAACCTTTTCTTCCATCCCCGCTCTATTCCCACACGACGATACTCGGAACTGGCTCACATCCGCGAAAGATCGATTCGCGTCCCTCGGAAACGTCGCCGATCGATCGATCCACAAGGTGGTCCCCCGCCCTTTCCACCTTCCCAACCTTCGATCACTTCTGAGCCGTCTTAATACTTCAGTAATCATCGCCATTCATCGTTTTCGACCGTAAAAAATCCCAGAAGCCGACCTGGACCGCCGATCGATACGCCTTGCGGTGCATCAGATCGAATTTCGCGGGTGTGTGCTTTGATGCACAGATGCAACGGCGGCACGTCCCATATATTATACGAAGTTTCACCGAAGGTTCTCCCCCCCCCCCCCTCTCACTCTCTTTCTCCCTCCCGCTTTAACTCGCCGTCTCTCTTTTTTCCTCCCGTTCGGCAGGATAGTCCCGTAGGGAAGACGAGTCAATATCTCTCTTTCCCCACGTGAAGCCGCGGGCAGGTAAAAATGTCTCAACTTGGGTGCCCGCGCTCGTCCTGGCTGCTCCTTTTGCTCCTTTCTTCCCAGGCTCCCCCCTCCTCTCCGCCCCTCCACCGCCTATCTATCTATCTTCCGCCGAGGGCGGCTCCTTCACCGGGGAAGACAAGAGGGAGGAACACCGGCAAAGAAGAAGAAGAAGAAGTGGAAGAAGAGGAACCACGCCGGAGGGAGATGGATGGACTATCCGATCTTTCTGCAGGGACCAAAAGTGGCGAATGCCGCGAGCACGGTTGTGTAGTCAGACTAATGATCGGGCTCGACGTGTGCGACGGCTGTTGAGTTTCAGTTCCTCCTTACGGATCCATTTGTCGATACGTCTTCGTAATCGTACGCTTCGCCGATAATGCCTACCTTCTATGCGAAGTGGCACGCCAAGGGTAGCGGATGGATTTCTAATCGGGGCCAAGATGTTCCGCTCTTAGAACCAATGCCCCCGAGCGCTTTGGATTCGAACCTCCCCGAATTAAGCGTACCATTGTACAGCGGACATTTTCCACTCGTGGTTGGCGATATACCTTTTAATCAGGACTGATCTTCGTGAGGTACCGGAGGCTCCGTACGTTTCCCGGTTTTGTACAAAAACCTAACCAAATGGGATGCCTTGTAAATCGTGAAATACTTGATCGAATATTTTTAAGGTTATGCCCTACAAAATAATAGTGGAAAAAACCGTACAAAGGTGCTACCTTAAATGCGCGGTGTAATCTCATCGGGGTAACGGAAATCCTCAAGGTTGAAGGCAAAGGTGGATAATATAGTTATCGAGTCGGCGTATAAAAAGTCCATCGGACAAAAGTGGAACGAGCCCCTTTCCAGGAAAAACGATGGTGGACGTAGGAGAGCGCTCTACGAGAAAAGAGGGCTATCCTGATCTCCGTTCCTCCCCTCGCGTGCACCTTACGCGCACGATCTTGTAAGTGTATAAGGAGCCTCGCTGGAGGACGGAGGACGAAAGAGGAGGATGGTGGGGTAAAAAACAAAAGTCCAGCCCGGCGTGGAGCGGTCCAGGATGGTCCCAAGCTATTCGGGACCACCCCGAGAGTCGAGGGGTCCAGCTCAGCTCGCGGCAATCAGGTGCCGTTGGAATGCGACCGTCCGAGAAAAACAAAACAAATTTTTATGCCCTCATCCCTCCCCGCTGCTCCTCGCCTCCAACTCCGGCGCCCTCCTCGGGAGAAACATTAGGCATTACTTAAGGTCCACCGTGGAGGAAGGGTACCTACTGCTGCTTCCTTTGCTCGAGGCCCGGCCGCGGCTCCGTTGGCTTTGGCGGCGGAGAAAAGGACGATTTCACGCTGCGAATTGTCCACGGCTCGTTTGGAGGGCCCTCTCGTTTACGAGGGTAACGATTCCCTTATCGATCTCGTACCGGAACGAGAATCGACGGTTATCGATCCCATGGAGTCGGACCACGCCGCCTTTACCCTCCGGACTTGCCGATCTCGTGGAGAGGGCTGCGTTTAGAATTCGGGTCGTTAGGCGTGTTTGCTCACGTCGGAAAACCACTTTTTCTTCGTCTCGCTCGGAAAGTGCGGAAAAAATTCACCTTGAATATCATCGAAAGTCCGATACAACGAGGATTACTTCGATCTATAAGAGTGCCGAGATGCTTTGACAAATTCATCCGCTCCACTGTGAGAGATTCGATTAGATAAAGTAACATTTCAAAGGAACTATCGACGCTTTAGATCCACTCGAAGCGCGTGGACACGACGAGAATATACTCGATAATCCGTCGAAGGTACGAGAGCTTTGTGCAAGGGTGAAAGTACGGTTTGGCAAATCTTTAATAAATCACGGTCCCGACGGAATTTAACCCGATTCCTGTTAACAACATGACACCGGTCCCTATCCGTGAAACCCTTAAAAACGATACCTTTTATCGGCGTGGATACGTCGTAAGTGACCAGATTACCTGGTTTACCAAGATTACGGAGGTTTTATCTCTTGGGACGAGCGAGCGCTTTCTAAATATCTACCTCTGGTCCCCGGGTCGAGATAACGAGTAGCGACGATTTACTCCGGGTGAAGAGGCTAATTGCCGTTGGACGAGCCCGTCATAAATCTACGCTTGCATTTCGTTCCGTTCACCACTCGGCGTTGTCGGTTAATGAGACTGTTTTTCTCGATCCGCAGATCATCACGTTCCCGGGGTGAGGCATGAGCGCGGTAAGAGGCTCTGGTTCGACGTCTCGGAGGTGCCACCCGGTGAACATATCATCGGTGCCGAGTTCAGGCTCTACCGTAGCACGGACGTCAAGAATCGACGGAATCGTGGCTCTTACATGATCACGGCGTACCGAGTCCTGAAAACCGAGGATGGGTGAGTCTTTCACGATTACTCTGGAAATTTCGAAGGAGCTTTCACCTGCGGGGATAGCTCACGAGTTCTACGGGAGTAGTTTTTACGAGCTCCTTGAGGGAGCGCGCGATGGAGAACGTTCCAGGCGAGATTCGTCATGAGCCATACATTGGATTCAGCCGTGAAAATCGGGGTGATCTTCGAGTTCGTTTAAACGCGCTCAGGAGCCCTTTGCTCAAAGGACTTTTTAACGTGGGCCATTCGAAACCCGGTTAAGTGCTCACCGGATCCATCATCCCGTTAATCCTGGAACTTTTCAAGATCGATCCTGTCGAAAGGTGGCGGATTACACGTTTCTTCTCGCAAGGTCGTAGCGATTCTTTTTTTTTTTCCTCCCGAGCGCCGTCATTGTGCGACCAATTAGACGGTCCCTGTTCCCGGAAAAGTTTCTCAGGTATTTGCTTTACCTGCACCGAGTTTGAGCTGCCATTCGAGATTGAGGAGGGGTGGGTGACCGTTTCGAGGTGACCTTTAACCGCCCCGCAGACCGGTGAGCAAGATGCCCGGAGGAGAGCGTCCTGGAAAAACGGTACTCCCTCTCGCCTCACCCCCTCCCCTCCCTTCCCTTCGTTCTTCTCTCTCTCTGCCAGCGAAGGGCTGGCCCCGGGTGGGTGGCTAGACCAATTTCGTGTTCCTCCAGGCAGCGTTCGTGGTTTTTGACATCGTCATCGTGCCCCTAATTAGGCGGTCCTTAAGTCGCCGAAAAAATCTCAGGTATTTGTTCTACCTGTGAGAGCTTCGGGGACCAACCCACCGGAGTCTCTTTCCCATCCTACCTTTCTCATTCATATCCAGGGCCGTCTCGTAGCTCACAGGTGACGACCGATTTGCTCCTCGAGAGTGAAAAATCGAGTGCTGCTCGTATCCACCGTGATCAACGGGATATGTCTAACTTGGGCCACGGTCGGAGGATGCCCGTTGAACGTGAGAAACGTAAGCTCGGTGGGCCCTTCAGATTCTTTTGTGCTCCACTCCCGAGTATGCATATGTATGTACACCGTGACTCGGGGATAAGGTACTCGGCGCAAGGCGCGAGAGATCGGTCAATGGACGGTGGTGAGGAGCGATGATTCAATTTTGTACCATCAAGGTGCGGCTTTCCGAAAGTAGATATCGAAGATCAACGGTGAGATAGTTTTTAATTTGGATCGTACACGGTGCACGTCGAGCATTCGGCGCATCGAGCATTACGAATAAACGCGCGGAAAGGCGATCGGCGCTAAGAAAGTCCGAAAAGCCAGACGGAGTCGTCGTGGCAGCGGTGGGAATTATTTAATGCGACGTCCAGCAGGAGGAAGCGGTTACTGCACTGGCAAATGGCGACAGCGTGTCTAGAGCCGTCCCTGTGAGTGTCTCTCGGCATGGTACCTCCGCAGACTTTGGTACTGCGACCTGACCGATATACAGGCCCCGACAGGAAACGCTATTCCGTAAATTGAGGTAAATTAGCCGTGGAGACGGGCTCCGGGCGAGGAGTTAAGAGCGCGAGTTACTTCGTGTGCCTACGCAGTTACACGCACGCAGCTACTCCTCCTCCTTGTCCTTCCCTTCGTCTCCTCCTCCTTCTTCGTCTTCTTCGCCTTCTTCCGTCAAACTCGATGCGTGACGCATCCTCCTACCCCGCCTATTCCCTCGTCCTCCTCCTCCTCCTCCTTCTCCTCCTCCTCCTCCGCCTACCGCTGCTCTTCCTCCTCATCCTCCTCCACCTTATGGTCCTCTCGAGACAAGCTGGCGACTCTGGTTTCTTACGTGTGCGCAGGTTTCCATAAGCGTTCCCTCTCGTGGCAGGGAACACCGCGTGCCACGGCGAGCCGAGATAAGCCGCGAGCCTCTGAAAAGTTAGACGGAGGGGACATTTGGCGTAACGAGTACACACGAGGCGGTCTCACGCTTTCCAGGCCCAATTAAAGATTCATGAATTTTTCCCCCACGCTCGTGTCCATTACGCTAGACCATTGTTGCAAGGACGGGAGGAAGGATGCGGACATGTCGCATGTTGGAAAGACGGGATTGTGCCCGGTCTGGGAATTCGAAGTTAGGAGCCTAGGAATTTCTTTGTCCCGGCTGACTTGCACCGGGCAATAAGAAAGCGCGGAATCGTTAATCTCGAGCGGCGTATTCTATCGGCTTGTTCCCCCGCCTCCTCCCCATCCAACCCCCCCCCCCCCCCTTTTCTCCCATCCTTCGGACTGTCCGATACGCATCGTCCGCGACGATTACAGATATCGCTTTGTATCGAGGCTCGGCCGAACCGATCTTCCACGAGTACCGCCGTTTGCGCGGATCCTTTCCGGGAAATGCTAAATCCACGTACGCCCTGCCGGGTAATTATCTTACTTTCATGCGGCCACTTCTGTAATTTGCAATTATTCAATTACCAGTGCCACGAACGCGATAATCGTTCCGCAGAAAAAAGATAAACGCACCACTTAGGCGGAGTACCTCTCGGGTCGCGAAGATCCGAGAGGAATATATTTACTCAATGAACAATGATTCGCGTGTTTCGCTTGAAATCTTATTGATTCCCGGCACGTGTACGAACGCTTGCACGATGCCCATCGAGTCACGATCGTAGAATTTATGGAATCACGGCAAATAGTTGCACAAGACTGGCGGAGCTGCTACGGCGTGTATACGGTTACGCAACGATCGGTGGTTTTCTATTGATCGATTTTATCGAAGAGCCAGGAGATTTATAACGCGCCTGGAATTATTGCGGAGCTGATATATGCCGCGGGATTTAATTAATTGCTCAATCGGCCGCCTCGGATGGGGGTTATTAATTATACGGTTAACTAATTGGGACGGACGTACAGTTTCAATTTATTTTGCCGAACTTTGTTTTGATCGGCCGAAGCGCTTACAGGTAGCGGGATAAAGGCGTGCTCCGATCGATTTGCTAAAAGACGCTTTAGCGTATATCATTGTGCCACCGCGTATTTGAATAATGACGGACACGAGTTTTTCATTCGACGCGTGCAACGAGTATTACCGATAGCCTGCCGTATAGGTGCGATAAGTGCCTCGCAACGGTAATGCGTCGCAACGTTTGCAACTTTGTCGGTAAATAACAGTACCGCGTTTATTTGATTACGCAGTTATGTGATTTATAAATTGCACCTTCGAGAATATAATCCGTAGATCCTACGTCGTCGTAAACCTAGTCATATAGCGTATTACAAATTACATCAAACTATATTATTAATAGCGCGTTATTCACGAAGGACAAAAAAAGCTTCTCGGCTCCTTCGATCGCGTATCCTCGGGCTTTGGCTCGATAGCTCCGAGCCACAAACCTGTCGATGCACTGGCGAGCAACGAACGAATTTTCCTATTTTTCTGAGCGGAGAATCAACGCACGGTCTTTTGTGATTTTCCAGGACGAGAGAATTGCAGTACGTGGACGCGGTGAACACGACTACCGGGAAGGAAGGATGGCTCACGTTGAATGTGAGCGAGCCGCTTGAACATTGGGTGAACAACCCCGATGGAAACAGGGGATTGTATCTCTCGGTTCATCCAGCAGATCGTTCGGGTGAGTAGAGAACGTTGTTGCTGAGGCGAGATAAAATCCGGACACCGATATCGCTCGCTATTACGAATCGTGGTAAAAAGAACTACGGAAGTAAAGGAACGGAACAAAGCCTCTCCCTCTTGGTAGTGTCGGAACGGCTCGGTTGGTCCACATTTTTTACCTCTTCGCGATAGACACTAGTGTTGATCGACGATCACAGGGAAAGCGTTGAATCGATAATCGCGAGTAATGGAGAAAAAGTACGCTCGTATGTCCTTAGAAGCCCGATTCAAACGCAAAGCAGCACACTGTGCTAATTTTCTGACACATCGATCTCATAAAAGCTGCGATATTCATGGAATATACGTTTTTCTGCTGTGTACGCGTAAATCATTTACGTCGCTCTACGAAGTGGGCCATAATCATTATCCTTTCGCAATTTTGTCGTGATTCTGGCGCGAAGGAATATCTAAAACGATAACCGTTCGTTTGCCAGGATACGATTAGAATCGTCGATAATTCGTCAATCACACGCGACATTCGTTTTGTGCGACATAACAGATCGAAGCGACGCGATAAGTTTAAAAATCGTAATTTAACACGAACCAACGACATGGTTATAAGACAAGAGGCTGTTTCATCCTCGGAAAGCGATGGATAAGCGAGCTCTGCATTTTGCGCTATTTACTGGTAACTGAATACGCTCCGATGAGCAGGCTGTCGTTCTTCGATTTTTATCTTCCATTTCCGGAGAAATGCAACCGCCAAGAGTGAGGAGGTATTATACCTGCCACGCACTGACTGTCTAACGCTACAAAGACGATGCGAGGATATATATTTTTCTGATAATTGCCGGTTGTCCGGTGATCAATTCCGCGCTTGTTTATTAGTCTCCAATTACGGTCCGCCCTTTTCCCTCTATCTATCTCCATAGTTTTTGTCCGTTCATGCGTTCTCCTCGTACAAAATAGTAGGTAAAACGGCTTAAAAAGGTCAGTCGTCGGTGTTTCTTTTTTTTTCTTCTCCGACTCTCGCGATCACCTCATCGGCTCTAAAATCGTCGAAAGAACGAACGATTATGATCGGATGGAAAAAGCAGACCTGGTGACATTTAGAGTTCTGGACCTGCGATATGCGAATTTCGCGAGAGCTCTCTTGGTCTACGAAAGAAGCGGGCTGCTTCCATCGAAGTTATCATGGTTCGATCGATTTCTAAATTTAGAGATGCCTCCTCTCGGACGACCGTATGTGTTTGGACGTGCACACCGCAGTAATACAACGCGTGTACAAGAAAGTCGAAATAGAAAGCAATACGCGGATCAAGATTTGATCGATAAACTTCAATTTGCTCGACACTTGTGCATATCATGCCTCCGCGAGTGGATTTTTCTAAAGGCAATCATTTTCTCGATAGTAATCGGGTCAGTGGAATTATTTACGAGACTTTACAGTTCTCGTATCGCATTACTACTCGCTTCTTTCCAGTTCTCCCGATGCGATCTACACAATGATTTATATCACATTATCGGCGATTTATTTATTGCACAAATAAGCGCAACTTACGATTCAGCTTCTCCGCAGGAAATCGTATATCTCGTTGCCATTTTCTCATTTATTTACCGTGTCACTGTGACACGCATATCGAGTTGGTGCAGCGCCTTTCTAACTTATGATCGATATAAATTACGATGTATATATCTAGCAGTCCTATTTGCATTGCGATAGAACCATTGTTCGCCTCGACGTATTTTGTTCGGCGCGAACAATTTATCTTACATTTGTTACTTCATCGATAGGAAGATTTGCTGCTTCGCTCAACACATATGCACGCTTGGATGCTTCTCAAAATATTCTGAAAACAATCATCCCATCTATTTATATCTCAACACCAATAACTGCGGCACCGGCTGGACTCACTTCCATTCTAATTCCATTCTATTTCCAGCCGTTACCGCTTACATTAACACGCGATAATTCAGAATTCTTATTATCTCTCATACTCGAGGAATTACTTTCACGTTTACGCGAATATCGATTTAATCTTCCACATCGTTACTTCCAACGATACAAACACCGAGAATTTCACTTTTGCGCCAAAGTAAACCCTTTTTTACGGGGGGACTTTATAAAGATGATATTACTTTTAAAATTGTCCGAGTGGTAAAATCGTCGAGAAATATTTTGACAGAGATCGAACGCACACGCGCGTCTCTGTAAGAGTGTTTTGTATGGGTGTACGTGTGTAGCGATGCAGCACGGAGGCTCGAGCAGGTACGCGCGCACGCGTATTCGATGTATTGAGCAAGAGCTCGTGGCTAATAAACGCTTCGGGGTCAGAAGTTCGACGCGGTAAATTCCGGGCGTTTCTTGTACACCTGGCTTCGAGAAGGCAGCCTCCGCGGATATATTGGCTATATGCTTTCTCGACGGTACACCTGTTCCACGCTCTCACTCCCATGCTGAAAAGCGCTCCTCCGTTACCACACGGTACCTTCGGATGTATGCGGCCGTCCCGATAGCGATGGCTTCGTACCAACGATTTTCGGCTTTGCCCGACTACAACTCCTATAATTGGAGGGCCAATTATCGTGCCGAAACGTAGGGCCATTCAGGGTCTTTTTCTCGAGTCGATAAAAATTGATTCAACACGTCGTACATTCCGAAGACCTTTCCTCGAAACTGCGTTAAGGCGATGTCCGAGGAATCTAGGAGAACCACGTTGAACGTTCTGCTTGGAACCAAATACCCGCCAGGATATCGATCATCGAAGATCCTCGAATTACCAATTATCCATCGAACTTTCTGCCAATGGTGAGCTCGGGATATTTATACATTCTAATTCCACGGATGCGTTCGATCGTTCTCTGTCACTCCCGATCGTCTGCACGTTACGTTAATGTAACGCTTACCAATCCAGATGGACTTTAAGATCCTGCATATTCATACTTCTTTACTTGACATAGAAAGTTTTGTTGAACAAATAATATCGTCCGCCAAGCCTCAAGGGGAATGATAATCGTGCGGTTGGAACGAGGAGATTCGAGTTCCTTGCTCGTACCAGCGAGTTCTCGCAGATCGGTCAAACTCTTTCCTAGCGGCACGAATACATCATCGGCGAGAGGCCAAGACGTGGCGTCGTCTTGTCTTCCTATACTGGCGAGATGTGCGTGCGTGGGATTAAGGTTGAGGAAGAGACGGAGGTAGATCCCGTGCCGAAGAGAGACGGAAGCGCATGGACGAGAGAAGGCCCAGATGGTGAGATAAGCTCGCCCCTGAATCCAATTCTGCCACCGAATCTCAGATGAGAATCGTCGCGAGGCGGACGAACGGAGATAGCCTCGATTCGATCTCCCTGATAAGCCGAAAGGTACACCTGTTTGCTCGGTCTTGGACCGATGAGCTTTAGATCATCGGCGATTTTCATTCTTCCCCCTGGACCTGTTGGTGAATCGGCCACGGACTCGGGACGCGGTAGCCTTGCCCGATTAAATCTCATCGGGATAACGTACGAGCCTTCCGGAAAGACGGACGACGCTGGGATCGGGGACTAATATTCCCCGAGAACACGTGTTTTTGGATACGTCCCGTTGCCAGGAAGCGTCAACGTGAATCCCAGATCTTTCTATCTGGCCACATCGGAGAAGTCACCGTTACACGGCTCTATCCGCTTCCCGAAATCTAATCGCCTTCGAATACATCCTCCAAAGTGTGACGCGTATAATTAGATTCTCGTAGAAGCGCGAAGGAATCTCCGTCCAGGAGATTGGATCGCCGCAAGATCGGAATTTCCGTGCTAAAGTATCGATCTACATTTGTCGACGAGACCCGTGCGAAATCAATTTGGTTCCCGATCATTAACCGGAGGGAATACGTATTGCGCATTATACGTCGGCGCATACCTGCACGTGTGTATTCCTAGCAATAGAATTTTATTCGTACCATTTTCATGCCAATCATACCCTGCGGAATACCCGAGTCGAGTACTCGAGTTAGAAACCGATTTTACGGCCTGGACCGATCCGCTTTGATATTTGTGGGAACAAGAAACGATCGAGTTATCGACATTGAGTCGGTAATTGGATCGAGTCCGTTGAATAATCGGTTAATGCGGGAATACTTGGTATCGAGCTACACATAATTTTCCTCGAATATGCAATAACGTCCTCCTGACCGACGAGGGGCTCCGGGTTACGGAGCTGGTCCTCCGCGAGACCTTTCTCGAGGATAATTCGTGGAATGCGAGCCGCGCGGTGGCAGCCCGCGAAAACGTATCCCGCAATCTCGAGGAACGGCGCGTGTCCACCTTGTAATGCTTGTATCCTCGCGCGATACTCGCCGGTAACGGCCGAGAGACTGGCATAACGACATCGTGGATATAAACGAGGCACGTTTCAGACCGAGAACGAGGCATTGGGACGGACGTGTACGCCCGTGAGTGCCTCAAACCTGCGCCTGTGTGCGTACAGTTTGTTGTTGCCGCGCCTAGATCATTTTGTTGCTTGTTTCTCTCACCTCGTACTCCACCTCCTCCTCCTCCTCCTCTTTGGGTTTCTCTCTCTCCCCGTCCCTCTCCATCTCCCTCTTTCTCTCTTCCTCCATCGCCTCTACCTCTCCCCGTCCCTCTTTTTCCTTCTTTACCCTTCTCGATCTGCCGCCGCCCCTCCCATCCGGAGCACAACCGGTTTACCTTTGATCATTCAATATAAAACACAAGATCGAAGGCACACACCTTTGCGCGCAAACACGCCTCACGGATACGTGTACCTACGTATCCCGCGATTCCGTGCCTCTCGGTAATTCCTCTCTCTCTCTCTCCCTCCCCCCTTTCGGCCCCTGGCTCTCTCTCTCTCTCTCTCTCTCTCTCTCTCTCTCTCTCTCTCTCCACCCAACCCGGGTTAGCCGGAGGGGTCCTCTTGCGACAGGCACTAGCACGCACACGATCGCCTCCTCCCCCTCCTCCTCCTCCCCTCTTTGCCCCCCCCCGTTGGTCCTTGTAAGGACCCCTTCGTTTGTTTGCACTCGGCCGTCACGCACTTCTTCTCCGTCGTCCCCTGGGAGGAAGTTTCCTCCAGTTGCAGAAAACCAGATGCTTTCGAAAGTGCAGCCGGCCGGGACTGTCTCTGGCATCTCCGAGGAGCGAGCATGAATCTCCGCGTGATACGCCCACGCGTGCTGCCCGCCTTGCGACACCTCGACACCGCGGACTCCTTCCTCGGATCTCTCCGCGGGCCAACGTGCCGATTTATCGATTCTCCCCCATGCCCCCCGCCTTCTCCACGGGCGCGCAGCGTGTACCGCGATTCGGTAATCGCGTACGAGGATCGACGAAGGAATGCACCGCGTGTCTTTTCCCCTCGCAACGATAACCCGTTCGCGATTTGCGGATGCCGATTGCGTATAGGCCGAATGCACGCCCTACGCTTTCGCGAATGGCTTTCCTTGCGTTTAGCGAAGATGAGAGGAGAGTGCCGTGAGGTTGCGACATTAGCATTAGTAAGACGCGGAGGAACGTAGTGGGCACGAAGGGGAGCGTGGTAAAAGCGTGAGATTTGATCGATGCCAGATTGCATGTTGATGGAGAAAGAATTAGGGACGAGGATGGATCATGGATAAGATGTTACATTGTTTCTTTATAATCAATGTGCCAGCATGAAGAGCTACTTTTGCTCGGGTATTATCGTATGTGCGCATGCGCGTCCGAGAATTCGAATAGCTGATTGCGGAAAATCGTGATGCAGTTTTCGATAGAGTGTCGAGGTGGATACTATCCGAAGTCGAAATTTAGGGAGTTCCTCGAGCCATGACGAACGTCCTTGGGCCCTGATACTTTTGGCCGGCTCAAAGTAAATCGCGAGACGAACAATGTTGCCGGTTCCACGTCCTTGACTCTCGGAAGTATTGCGAAAGCGCTGCCGCCCGATGGCCAGGACTGCCTCCTCGTAGGAAATCGTTTCATCCTTGAACCTCCAACACGAAGAGGACACGCCGAGAGATCGCTTTTTATTATTCTTCCTGCATGGGAACTGGAGTACCGCGGTGCCGACATCGAGGGAATGGCCAGGAGTAAAATTCGCCACGTTCCCACGTTTTCTCGATATTATCAGCGATAATCGCTACTCGATCGTGATACATACGATAGGAATTCTTGATAGGTAACCACGGAAGATTTTCAAAAATATCCAGGATAACGAAGGAAATCATCATCGATTTTGGAATGTAAATCGAAACCATAAACGAATAACAAAGCTGCACGTCATCCGCTTCTTTTGCACCGGACAGACCGGGCGCGGCTTTTGTTTAAAATTCTTCGCCATTATAATTAACCTTGCGAAAACCAGCAATGTCGTCTGGGCAAAAACTCTTATAGCTCTGACCGATAAAAAGCGAGATAAAAAAGAAACAGGCGGACCGAGGCTTGACTAGAATAATAGCAGCGGGACAAATGTGTACGAGATCGAACTATACATAGATATCCAGAGAAATTGCGGTACGCGCACGTAGCGGTACACTGCAGTTTCCAACGATTACGAGACCCCCTCTTAGCAGCTCCTAGGCTAATGGACCGTACAAGCCGACCAAATCGACCAAACAACGCCGAGGAAAAGCGAGCGAGGAAGTCGTTGAGCGTTGAACGAACGTAACGGATGCTCGGCGGGCTTTTGAAAAAAATCCAAATTCCTAGAGCGCCTCGACTAATTTTTTTCACTCGTTAATGCATACCTACGTCGTAATTCCGATCGATTAAATCGAGGATGGTATCTGGCCCTGAAGGGGGATATCGGGAATCTCGAAGGGCGAGTAAAGGGGGAAAAGAGAGGCGAGCCGAGGAGCGAGCAAGTGCAGCACGTGCATGCACGTTCGGTAACTCCATTCTGTAACGGGCGCGCAAAGTGCGGCAGCAGGTGTCCGCTGCAATCACGGCAAATGCGCATTCCTGGGGGCCAATTTACTAGCTTTCTCGAACTCGGCACGGCGCTCGTAAGAAGCGTCATTTGCATACGCGGCTGCGACGCCGTAGGGGACGTGTCGCGCCGCCTGTTTGCGGGACGAGGATAGCCGATCTTTTTCGCATTGCCGGGCACGTATCGCGCGTACGCGTCCCCTTACGAATTTCCAGATCGAGCGCGCGCTTATCCGGGAATTGATTTTTCATTGTAGTTCGCGGTGATTTGTACGCACCGTGCTTGACTTCTGCCGGTTGGAATTCCTCGTGTGCACTTTATATGCAAACCCGCCTTTGTTCCCGCGGACAAAATTGATCCGGGGAAGTGGCCGGGACGTTTATTGCTCGCCCGCCGTCCGGCAGTCGGTGTGCACTGCATATTCAAGGTGTAAAGAAGAAAAAAAATCTCCCATCCTTTCGTCATCGAGCTTATACTGGAAAAGAAACCGCGCCTGCCTTTGTTTTTCGACGGGGCCTCGCGCGCACGCACATCGTCCGGTTTCCACGTGCCGGCTAGTCCAGGGTAAAAAAAGGAACGCGCCAAAAACGCTCCTCGATCCGTTTTAATCGTCCTTGCGTCGTGCGCATCGGACGGTGGGTTCTATGCGGCTGATTTTCAAAACACCCGGCGATGCGCGTTACATTCGAATTATCCCCCGCCTTGGTACTCGGCGGGTGTGCGAAAATGCCCCAACGGATAAATAACGAGCGACGTTTTCCGCGAGGCAGAACCCGTTAAATAAATCACGGGACGCGGCCGCTCGCGCATTGATCGCGACGTGCACCGTGTAATAAACTTTTGATGGATCACTTCGAGGAAATATGCGGGCTGTTTATCAGCCGTGAAAGGCCTCTTGACTCGTCGTTAATCATCGGTATTTGGACACTCGTCGACGATATCGATTTGTAATGTCGATCTCGCGGCACGTGCACCGTTAGCCAGATAAGAAAATGTGGGAATAAGCGAGGAAAAAGAAAGGGGCGATTCCGTGAAGCGTGAAAGAAAGAGAGAAAAAAAAAAGAGGAAACCTTCGGACGGCCTGCGCATATAGGATCGCGCGTGCCCCTCGATAGAGCGGCTGTCCGCGAGAGTTACGAATAAATTTGCCGAGCGATAGTTGTCAATTAAGCGGCGTGTCAATTAAGAGTACGCGCCAGTGGTACGGCACTGATTTAATTGCAGGGCCAACGCGTTAGGAAACCATGAACTGTCGCCTATATCGGCGAAGTGAACGGCTCGATACATATCGTGCCGGCTGACTTAGGCGTTGAGATTCTTAAATAGTTAATATTCATGAAGGTTGGCTATTAATAATCCCAAGAGGCAGGCCATTCTAATAAACATGCGCGTGAATGTAATCGACGCGGCGTGCATTCCACTTATGGAATCAAATGAGGGAATAGGAATCGCCGAATCAAAGCTGAAACGTTCCTGTACCCGTTGATTTATATCACTCCACCTTTGCGTTAAAGCTCCGCGGGAGCGTATATTTATCGCGGCCGAGGAGAGATGGAATGCCGCTTTAGTCCTTGAAACGCACCGAGGAAAATTACTTCGCGATCATTCGTTAATCTTTGCTAATTATGTAATTTCGTTCGAACAGGCATTTGAGCATGCGTGCCATTAATCCGCCCTATTCTTCCGTGCTTTTAGTCCACGAGATG
The DNA here is from genome assembly GCA_038496175.1 of Ampulex compressa. Classification (NCBI taxonomy): domain Eukaryota; kingdom Metazoa; phylum Arthropoda; class Insecta; order Hymenoptera; family Ampulicidae; genus Ampulex; species Ampulex compressa. The sequence continues at coordinate 4,116 of JBCFXI010000422.1, read as the reverse complement.
AGGCCGGAGGACATTGGGATCGTCGGCTTCAGGGGCGACCCCGACAAGCAACCCTTCATGGTTGGTTATTTCAAGAGCTCCGGTATAAGAGAATCGAAGGTGCGGCAAAAGCGCGATGCCAGGAGGAGAAAGAAAAGCGAATCGTCCAGTTTGGATTACAGGAATAATCCGTACACCGGTAAGCCTTCGCCTCTCGCATTATCGAAACGAATTTATGCGCAACCACAAAGGCACGTGTATTTTTCGAACGATCGTGTATGATAGAACGTGTCTCCCCTCAACATCCATTTGATCGATTTTCAGTTATTCGCTTTTATCGTGGATACGTTACAAATTTGTCGTGCGGTATTCGGTATTCCTCGTCGGATTAGTAAAGGATCTCTTTACTCCATTACAGACCCCGTCGTGCAGTACAACTCTCGGACCTGTAAGATCCAAACGTTGTACGTGAGCTTCAGGGACCTCCAGTGGCAGGTAAGCGACGATACGATGCATAATACTCTCCTTTATATGCGTACATCTGTCAAACGACAGGCGGTATTTCTCGTAATGCATTGCCGAATAATGAATATTTATCTTCCAGGACTGGATCATAGCACCGGACGGGTATGACGCATATTATTGCAGCGGCGAATGCAATTTTCCCTTGAACGCTCATATGAACGCGACAAACCACGCGATCGTCCAAACGCTGGTGCACCTGGTGAGCCCTGGCAAAGTTCCAAAGCCCTGCTGCGCCCCGACGAAGCTCTCGGCGATCTCCGTTCTTTACTTCCTCGATGAAAGCAACGTCATTCTCAAAAAGTACAAGAACATGGTCGTGAAGAGCTGCGGCTGCCACTGATCGATCGGTGAGCCTCCTTCAAACGACGCGGGTAAACATCGGTCGTCTGGTGCCAAATTTCGAATAGTAGATAGTCAATTCTCGAAACGGGTACTTCCGTACTAACGATCCGAGCTCCGTACGTGACTCGCGTGGTACAGTGTCCGCTTCGTTGGTGCCACTCACCCGAGGATGGAAGGCAATGCCATCGAGTAACGACGATGATCTCGATGTGATCGAATATTTGTTCCGCCGTGCACGTTTTGCCTCTCTAAATGTGCGTCGCTCCGGAACGGGCCGAATCGCGCACAGGGCAAACCGGAAAATGTACCGTCGTTCTTCACTTTAAATAAAGATTTCTACGACAGCGTTAACGTCAGCGTTAAATGGGAATATAATTGAGCGACGCAAAGATGAATGTCGAGGTTCCCAAGTGTTTTTTTAATTAGAATGTACTTCACGAAAGAGAAATGGATGCAGCGTTATTGAGAAAATGTAAGAGTGGCATTTTACGATGATTTCTTCAATCCTTGTTTGTTGAAATGATGGGCAGCGATGATTAATTAATTTTGACGCGGAGAAGGATAGCACTTGCCGGCTTCCTTAATATCCGATTGAAACCAATTTTGACTTCGTCCCTCGAAAATGAGTAGCTGCCGACAAAACGCCCTTGCCAATGATCCGAAAATGCTCGTCCTTGTCTTTCTGTTTACCGAAAATATCTATCCGCTGCTAAAAGTATCAATGCAATTACAATGTATAATTAGTCTTATTTATATCGTAAGTGAAACGTGCCTCCGAGGGAAAACGGACATTGTATGTAATACTCGTCGAAGCAGCAGGCTCCTTGGTGAAATCTAGCGATGGTAGAAAAACCGGGATGTCGATTATTATATTCTTAAAGAGCGTAAAGCGTATATTTTAATGCAAATGGTCTGTGCAATATACCGAACGAGTTTGTTATGTTAATTGATAGGACGTAGACCTTTTAGTCTTTGTATAGATTTTGATTTTTCTATGATGGCATAGAAAATACGGATTTGTAGTTATTTAATGGAAAGACGCGAGAATGAAATTTAAATTATTTCACTTTTGAAATTTAAATGTACCGTCCTTCGATAAGTGTACGCGCGCTTTTAAGGCACGCAATGTGTGTTTCGATCGCGTGAATGTGGCCGAGTATAGTCTATTTTATCTAATGGTGCGCGAGTGTTGTGTGAAACCCGGAAAATCATTGAATATATAGCCTGTGGTATCATTAACTCAATTTTTGTAATGACAATGTAAATATACCATTGTACATACGTTCTGTAATACATATTATAAATAATCTAGCGGAATATATACAGAAGGAGTTTATCTATTAAATTTTCTGGCTTGGGCTAAATTGTAAGTTTCTCTCGAAAACTCTTAATGATACATACTATCGATACATTTTTTTTACTATAGATAATGAACACATAATTTAGTTGAAAAAATAAAAAGTTAAAGATTTTTTGTAAGAGTAGTATTTTATGTACTTTTATTTGCGAAACGGTAAGTTTCAGAATTATGAACGTTTATCTCTTACGATGTTACAATTTTTACACAAGAGGAAAACCGGTAGGTAATGTCTAATTGCAGAACCCTGTACGACTAGTTATTATAGTCATAATGGCGCTGCATGCATTGGGAAGAGCTCCGAAAGATACAGACGACGTGCACTCGCAATCATTAATTTGTTCCTCGACCGCCCAAGGGGAGCGCGGAGAAGCTGGAATACTACTGTGGAGGTTCCAAGCGGTAAGGACTCGTTGGACCTGATTTATCGACTCTACGATCGACATGCACGCGATTTAAAAACTGGCAGAACCTTATATAATCTTATATAATAAAATTTATATATCTAATATATAATCTTATATAATACAGAAACTATAATAATCATGGTCGGCGTAATATACATCGATATATTTAGTTGCACTGTTCATAGGGACAGGCAAATATAATATTACGGAGCCTAATATCAATTATTGTGAGTATAAGGCGATGGAAAAGTGTTAGCTTTACAAATTCCTTCAAGGAAGGAAGTACGATTTTCTTTTTGGTCAATGAAATCAAACGACACGCATTCCATCGAGAATTAATTTCCGAAAGGTGATGGAATGTACGCATGTGCATTGCGAGCGTGGAAAAATGGGAATTCGAAAAGGTATCGCGAGTAAAAGTCGGTAAGATATGAATTGTCGGGTAACGTAGGAACATTGACTCGGCGCAAGGTAACTCTGGACAACATACAATGTTTCGATTTTGACTACAGAGGTCGGCCCCATCGCTCGCCCTGTAGAATGAATATACGGCGACGCAGCCGGCCAGACTTCATTCTTCGCAATCCCAGCGAAGGAGCAACATCTCTTCCTTTACTTGTTTATCATATTTTTTTTTGTGTGTCTTGCTCCTTCCTTGCCCTCGTATTCTGGTTTACCTCATATTTACTGATTTTCATACTGACTGACATATTGATAACTTGCTTTTCCCTTAACTAGCTTTCAGCTTTGGTACCGAAGAGAGAAGAGAGAAGAGAGAAAAACGAAGAACGAAGAGCGAAGCTAGTACTAAGTTCTTAGCATTAACTATACATTAAGATGTATGCGTGGACGGATGAGTGGATCTAGTTTAAGGCGTGCTATGCGAGATTTCAAACGTAAACAGTGCAATTCTCTTTAACTTTCGACTTTCGTTTGTCTTGCGCTCTATTTCTAGGAGCATAGATTCCCGAATTCTTCCAGGGGCCCAGGGTTCTCGTAGTACTCGTGCTGATCCTCCGACGGCCCTTAGGCGGTCATGTCCAGGGGAGTGGTGTTACGTCAGTCGGGCCTAGCAGTTGCTTTTAGAGTAGCTGCCGTTCGCTGTAACGTATCCACTTTGTGGAGCCACTCTCAGCCGTGGCCGACTTTGGGTACCGTCGCGGGGGCCCCTTGTACTCGCGAGAATCCCTGGTGCTCTTGGTAAGAATTCGTCGCGTCGCGATTTTCTCGTTTCATCTCTTTCATCTCTTTGTCACTGTTTACGTGTTGGAAAGCTGGATGAATGACCGAGTGGATCGAATGCTTAGCGTATTCTCGTAAGATGGAATGAGTGGGTTTAGTTTATTTAATTGCGTGCGTAGAATGGTGGGTGGGTGGGGGGTCTCTAGTCGCAGCAACCTCCACGTGGTGAGACCCGGGCAATCGGTATTTCTCGCGATCAAAGTATGTTCTCGAGATCGCGAGGGATAGCGAGCTAATAGCTGCGAAACTTTGTAAAATTTACTT